>JBAHVQ010000230.1:0-10963 GCA_036872915.1 Nanipora kamurai | reverse complement strand
TAAGCTGAACAGTCTGTTTCCTAGTCAAACATTCAATGACGCCTTCATAACTGAATATTTATAAAGGCTGACCCATTGACGATCAGTTCCGCTTACTTGACCAACCAATCATAGCAAGGTTTGACCAATTCCACACCGAAATTTGTCCAGCTCCACTAATTGACCAACCAATCATAACGAACCTTAAACAGTTCACAACGAGTTCACTCTGTACTTAATAAAGCTTATTTAATAAAACACGGACACAACCAAAAAGCGAATACAAGACCCCGACTAGGATTAACAAGCGTCAAGAACGGGAAGATATCGAACACGATAAGGTAACTTTATGATCTTGTATCGAATTCTAAAGAAAATTTAAAGGGTTTTTTTTTCTCCGATTTTAACTGGTTCACTAGACATGGTGACACTGGTCTGGATTAACTCGTGATACTTGGGTTATGTTTGGTCCGTTACGAAAACAAGTTTTCAACGATTTTAAAAAATGAACTAATAAGACCTGTCGAACTTCACTTAATACGTTCCAGACGTTCTAAATGATACAGTATTTGTGTCAATGCTAGAGGCCAACTAGTTAAATTGTCCGCTGATCAGTAAACATGAAATGAAATTTGAAAAGCACATTCTAAAGCCTTTCCCAGCTTGCAAACTTGAAAACTAAAACAAGAAATAAACTCGGAAAAGTAGCATCTTGTAAACCCAAGATACGAGTTAAAGAACAAGACAATAATTCCAATATCATTCTTCGATTCTACTTCAAACTTCAAAGTCGTTGTCAAACCTAACTAAATAAAAGCACGCTCAGATCATTATATATTCACGCAGGGTAAGATCATCAACTGCATGAAGAAAATAAGAGAAGCATACGCGATAAACAAGAAAAGTCGCTAGTAGCCTATTTGTCAAACACCGATTTATCAAAGAAAAAGTGTTAGTTCCATGGATGCTTTGAGGCCGCTGTTTAGTTCAGACTTGTTAAACTTTACGTGTAAAGCTTCTAATATTATTATTATTATTATTAATTATAATAATAATGGGTAAGTATTGCTATTTTTACGAAAGTGAAGTATTTTGAAATAATTACGTCTTAACGTCGGAGAAGAATTATAAGAAATACTGTACTAGGATAACCATTGAGGTTCTCGTAAAGAAAATTCATACAACTTGAGTATAGTAAGTAATTAACCAGGTCTCAACTGGTAAAATTATTTCCGGACAGTTCTATTTCAGAACCATCCTCAGGGTAATATGAAATGATAAATTCACAATTATCCTACACTACTGAAGTAAATTCACAATTAACTATCCTACCTGCTCGAGTCAACTTTTTTAGTTGACTTCAGCAGTGTAGGATAATTGCGACTATTTATCATTTCATATTGATGACCCTGATGATGATTCTGAAATAGAATTAAAACATTGCACATCCATCCTCATGGATAGCATTAAGTTAGCGCGAGAATATCTCGTACACTTAAGTTGGATAATAACTCATCTCCCATCTCTGTAGACTCGATAGCTTGACAGGCAGAGCGGCGAACCGTATTCCCAAAGGTGCGAGTTCAATTTTCACTCGAATCAACTTTTTCAGTTGACTTCAGCAGTGTAGGATAATTGTGAATTTATGTTTTTTAACAGCCTTATGGCTAAATTGCAATGTCCGAAGAATATTCTGAAAGCCGTTCTTTCAAACAGCGTTCTGTTTTGCTGATATCCCGTTGGTTGCAACTGAATCTGGGCATTTTATCTCATAAACTACATTATTACATGAAAGCTCTAGAATTTTTTCTTTGTTACGAAGGAAATAGATCTTTTTAGTTGATATATAACAATAAATCTTACAGGTGTGCTTAAGTTAAGGCGAAGTTTCGTAACGAGAGTTTTAACCAAACATTTACCTTGTTTATCCAAATAAGACAGTCGAAACCATATTTTAGGCAGTACGTAAATTTTCATATTCAGCGGAAATTTTTGTATGGAGTTTGTGAAATTTGTGAACATTTTCGTTTGGGTTACGGATAATACACTGTGGACACACATTTTCCAATAATTTTGATGAAAATTGGAATAAAATTGTTACACTCGGAAAACCTGACTTGACTCTCTTAAACCATCTAACCCCACTGTAGTTGGCCAGATGGACTCCTTGACATGCAAATCTTGCAAAATGAAATGCTAAAAAATCCAGAAAACAGGCTATTTATATCACCTGTCATTGTGTGGCACTGTGAGAGACAACAAGGAAACAGCACATGCGCACAAATTACCGTTTTTCCTTCCTCACAAGTAGATGTTTTTCGCATGGGTGGACAAAAAACATTGCATAGAATTCCTTATTCCCTTGGGTTTTATTTTATTTTGGGTCCTCTACCGGGTCCTCCCCATTTCGGTTAACTGGTCGACGTTTTAAAATAGCAAATGACTTCCAATCATTTACATCTCATTAATTAGTTTGTTATTGATTTTTCAATCCTATTGGTCATCTTTTTGTCACATGGATTTTCTCTGCAAAAACTCCACCTAGTTTTCATGTCATTTTACTTTTCCCTCCGACGAAGGGCCTTCGCTAGAAACATCAGTTTTTCTACTACCAAGTTCCGTCAGTTTCCCAACCCTTTTGGTTTTCTACAAGCCGTCCAAAACTGCCTACGCAGCACTCTACTTTTTTACATGCACTACTAGAGCCGTGAATTCAAAAATCTGCAGCGATACGTAAAGTGAGTTGGCATTTGTGAAAAAGTCGTGTCCAGTCGTAATTATTTTATAGAATTAACTTTCTTTTTTCTTGTTATCTTGCAACTACATTTTGACAACAAAACGGAAATAGGGCATTTAAACTAGCGTTGTGATATAGATATGAAATATTCTTCGATTACCTACAGCCTGCCAGAAACGAAGAACAAGTACAAAATTAAATGAGCAAAACAGTATGAATGTTTCAACTGCCAACGAACTGGAGCGTACTTGCTTATATTCTCCTCGCTTTGCACAGTAAACTGCTTGCCAGTTAATCAAATTTTTTTTCTGTTCTCTGTTGATCTATTTAATTTTAATTTTTAAATTATTTTTATTGTGATGTCCTTTGTGTGACACTGCAACTCTTTCTATTTCGGGTAGGGTCAACGTATTGCGGCATTATTGCTTAGACGTAGGTGCAATCGGCTCATGGGATCTACTTTACTAAACGATGGTTTTGAACGGCGTCGTGATATGGGCAACCCAATGACCAGGCGGACAACGTCGCTTGAACATTAAGATAACAACCCAGCATACTATTTTAAAAATAAAAATGGAAACAAGAAGATTGATTTATCATATTTAATAATAACAAAAGGTAATGTTTCGTCGCTCACATCACAGCATCTTTCAACAATGCCTATGTATGTAATAAAAATAGGGAGTTCACGAAAACTGAGAAAGCCGACGTTAAGGACGGCGCGGACTTACAGTAAGATTTCTCTCTCAAAACAAAAGAAACGAATAATTTGGGATCCCCAGAGTATTCTTCACGCCATCCTAGCTCCATACAAGAAGATAGAATGAGCATTTCCACGTCCTTTGTTTACCGGCGTCGGCGTTGCAGCTTTCGTAAGCTCTCTATTTATGTGCTTGGACATCTGCTATTATGTAAATTTAACCTCTGAACATGTTGTGATTTGAAGAACAAAACGTTAGATCTTGTCGATGAAATCCTGGAATTTGATCATCGTGCTGTGATATAATAAAGCTAAAACTTGACTAGGTAAAGGTTCCAAGTTTTTCAGTTATACTGTAGGTGCATGTAGTAACTAACGCTAAAATCTTCTTACATAGTCATTGTCGGATTATAATTGCTAATTCTCGCTCCAGATCGCAGGTTTATATTGCGCCCTTCCCGAAAATTAGCCTAGCAACATTTCAACATCGGTAAGAGAAAAATATACTTCATACTAGGCAAATAACGTCTGCAGGTAACACAGAATAAAAGACTAAAAGATGGTGCCACACGGGAAGATTTTTAGCGCAACAAATGTTTCACGAAAGTTCGATGCCATTTGCGACCTATTTTTAAAAGGTCAACTCACGAAATAGGAATGACCGTTTTTCTCTAGAATTGGCTGCATGTGGTAGTTTTGAGGAAAATATAGCCTGCATCGGCTTTTAGGAACTCGCACCACAGCATGAGCTATTCAAAATAGTTTACTTCACAGAAGAAAGACATAACAAAATAGTTCAACCCTTACAGCACGGCCAGTCATTCACACTAAGAGAAGTGAAGTTTACTGTACACTTTTGCCTCTGCGCCATATGCATATGCCTGCATATTTGGTAGCATAAGGATCATTAAATTCAGTAGAATTGTAGGTGATTGAACTGATTCAACTGAATTAGCAGATCCATTAAAAAACAAAAAACCAAACATAATCGAAAACATAACAAAAACCAACACACAGGTTAAAATCTAGACAATAAAATGGTTAATTTTCGATTTATAATAACAGGCCAATTGACAAAAAAAAAGTAGAACTAGTAAAAAAATTAAGTTAAATCAGCAGAAAAAAAATTTTGCCATAGGCTGCAATTGAAGCACAACATAAATAACTTAGAATAAACGATAATTTTTAATAATCAGTAGTCTGTTTCTAAATTTCAGATTGATTGCAGAAAATCCTTAACGTGAATATAACATGACAAGGTCGCAGACGATGAAAGCAATATTTCTTAAACTACCTGTCCTGCTGGGTTTTCTAATGATGAGAATCATCAAGGTTCACCCAACGTTTTGCAAGGATTATCGCAACAAACTTCGTGAAGATTGGAGTCAATACAGGAAGAGTTGTTCTGACCCTGAAAGTGAACAGTTGCCTTGTTGTACTGATCAGAAATACAGCGGAGAGGAAAGATGGCGAAAGTATAAAATGCTATGTCTATCCACTGGTAAGTTGTATGAGCGTTTGTCGACAGTATTAAATACTTGTTTTTCCTTTGTTTCCTTGTAGTAATAGCTCGAAAAAGTTTGTAACACTAAACAGACAGAATGAATCACAAAGCAACCAGGCTCGCCCTTTGTGACAGCATGTCAAAATATCTTGTACTGTGCCCAATCTTAGTGACTGCTCGCGATTTTGTTGATGTGGAAATGCTTGACAATCTTACCGCGTAAAAACCGAAGTCCTGGAAACCAGTTGGACAGTCATTGGGCTAGTTCTGCCATTTGAAATTCTTAAAAGTCAAACCAGTTGATATGGGAAATGTAAACCAACGTCAACTTTTTTGAAAGGTTGTTTTTCCATTTCCGCAACCAAGTTATCAAACGGTCTTTTAGCTGCACGTGGTTTTCGGAGCGCAGTCAGGACAGGCGGCAGCCAGTGTTTGACGAATTAGACTTTTACGGACAGTCAACCTTGTCCTCTCAAAATGGCGCTGGGAAATGAGAAGACCCTGGTAAGGCCTGGGCTGATTGGCCTTCTCATTGGCCCAGTGTTTGACCTTGAAAAAATCAATAATTCGTTTTTCATGAAAGTAAAGCTACTGCTACACGCTGCAATTTTTGGTGCAACTTGTATCACGAAAAAAAATTGTTGCACGACACAAGTTGCAGGAAAGGGTGTTGCACGTAAGAAAATAAATGCAACTTTTCAAAATATGTTGCAGAAAGTAGAACCAATTTCTACTTTTCATGCGACTTGCAATTTTGAAAAACAAGTTGCATGAAGACACACGCTGAAATACGTCGTGCAACTTGCAACAATTTTTTTTTGCGACACAAGTTGCAGCAAAAATTGCAGCGTGTAACGGTAGCTTAAGACTATTGGAATGTGTCACTCTTCTTAGTTTTACCTTTGCTGTTTGTTTTTCCATTAAAATGATACTTTAGAGTCGATACGAGAAGGAGTGTTTTATCGGATATAAAACACGAGGCGACAGCTGAGTGATTTAGATCCGATAAAACATGAACTGCGAGTTTTTTGAATGGCTTCAAAAACGTACCCGTCAACACGTTAATTCGCGAAGAAAGTTTGAAAATTAATGTTTTCTAAGCCGAGAAAATTCGACGAAAAATGCGAGCGTGTCTTTATCACATATAAAGATACGACACGGTTATGATTTTCCTTTGTGTTTTCGTCATGAATAATGAATGAGTCTTTGAAAGTAAAGGAAAGTATGCTCTACAAACATTTTTACGTTTCGCTTCGCTCATAACATCAGTTTTTCTATCAAAAATTCCAGCAGGTTCTTGACCCTTTTGGCTTTACACACATATTGTATGTAATTCCTTATGGGATTAATTGAAGTGTATATTTAGACAACACGAGTTCGAAAGCGAGCTAACGTAGTTAAATGTATTTGATTTCAAAGATAACTTAAAGTAAACGAAAATATTTATTTTATGTCGTCATCAAAATGCAATAGCTTTCATAGATTAGTAACAAGTTTCCTTATCAATTGCTATTGTCAATAGAAGGCACTACATCAGATTTACCTAAATCAGTTAACCCGAAAAAAATCTCACTTTATCATAGCCCTAAGCCTAACAGCTCATTCCTAACCTTAATCTTGAAAATTTGCCAGTTATTGTAATCCTAAAAGTTGGCTAACCTGGTAAAAGTCAATTTGGTATACTGGCAGTACTTTCCTTTGTTAGCGGGACAGTTGTTTTATTTCATTATTATTGGTTTGCATAACTTCTTTGCATAGGGAATTTTCAAATTTTGATTTACTGCAATTGCCTGATTTTTTTCGTGAAACCATACCATTTCAGCCGAGGCTGATTATTCAGTCTCATTGTTCTTTAATTGGCAAACTGAAATTCAGTTTCAATTGTTCACAAAATCCTTCCCATTTCTAAATATTGATATGCACTGCAGTAATTTTAAGGCAACATATAACTGTGAAATAAGTTAATATTGAAGATCATAATCACATCTGTCAACACACTGGGCCAGTTTATATAATTTTCTAAACATCATCCTTAGTTTCTCCCTAATTATTTCGGCCTTAACTCTTTAACGGGCTTGGCTCATACATACTTTGACAAGTAAAATACTAAAGTGCACCCTTGCTTCTTAATGGGTTAATTGTATTTCTGTTTAAATTTCATAGCCTCAGTGTTTGGTAAAAAGTTTGTTCTCCAAAAACTGCTTATACAATTTAAGATTTACAACTTATGCACATTATTATGGTAGGACTACTGTAATGACCTACCTCACATCTGAAATATTGACACCAATTGCAATAGTTGCAAATTTAAATTTTTATTTTTATTTTCATTTTCATATACATTGGCATGATTATCAAAATAGACAGTTGCCATGTTTACGTGCATTGCCCAAAAAAGGTATTGTTCTTATTGTGGATCACAGATTACCACGGGGACAGTTTGTCAACTGGATAGATGGATAAAGAAAAAAAAATTGAATTGATGCTCCACAGGTAACCTGCAATCATATTGCAATTATATCATTACTGGAATGGGAGCCAACAAAACAGCAGCAGCAGCAATACTTCTAAGAGCTTCAAAGTCTGCAGCTAAAGTTTGGGATCAATCTTATATGTATACAATTTGTAATGTCCAAGAAAGGTGTCACAGTAGGCTCAAGAATATTGAGGTTTTTGAAGCTCTGAGAAAGATTGCTAAGAGAGTATGATTTAACTTTAGACAAAGCGATAGCAATCTGTCGGGCAGCTGAAGCGGCGAAGAAACAAGCAGAAGAAATGCAGACAAGCCCTCCTATTGATAACGTGGACGCCATAAACTTCCGTCATCATGAAACCCGCCATCCAAGTTCGCAAAGACAAAAGGCAAATGGTCCTGGAACATCAAGAGCTAATCACCAATCGAAAGTCCGTACATTTTGTGGATACACGCATAAAAAAGGAAGATGCCCATCATGTTGTAACTGCTGTAAAAAAAAGGAATCATTTCTCTACAGTCTGTCAATCGAAAGCAGTTGACAACATCGAAAGAGACGGCGAACAAGACAACGAACGAACTCAGTTCTTCGTGGGAACTATCGAAGGAAGTAACATAGACGCAACATGGACTATGCCAATTCTCACATCCGGAACTAATGTCACATACAAACGTGACACTGGCGCTCAAGCATGCTCTTCCAAAGAAACTGCGACTTCGTCAAGCCTATGAAAAGCTGATGGGCTACGATGGAAGCGAAATTCCTGTAATCAGAAAATGTATCGTTCACCTGCAAAAAAAAGCTAAACAAAGTAGCCCTGTGCAGATGTTTGTCGTGCTGATGAACTCATCGCCCATAATAGGTTTGGAGACCTACCAACGTCTTAATCTGATAAAAGGAGTGGAAATCCTGAATCGCTTCGACTCTCGATATCCTGCGAATCACGACATATTTAGAGAAATAGGATGTTTACCCGGCGAACATCACAGAAAGATCGACGAAAATGCAGTTCCTGTAAAACGAACAGACTGAAGTCAAAACTAGACCGCATGCGACATCTAGACAAAATCGAAGAAGTTGATGAACCGACTGAATGGTTAAGCTCGCTGGTCATTGTTGCAAAGCCAAATGGAAAACTACGTCTACGCTTAGAACCTCACGACCTCAACAAAGTAATCAAAAGAGAACATTACCCAATGCCAACAGCGGAACCTGTGATGTATGTGATGTCGGGAGCAAAATATTTCTCTAAACTTGACGCGCCCAATGGTTATTGGCAAATTAAGGTTGACAAGCAAAGCTCCAAACTGCTTAACTTCAACACGCCGTTTGGAAGTTTCAAACGTCTCCCATTCGGTATACTCAGCGCCAGCGAAGTTTTTCAAAAGAAAATCACAGAAATTATCGAAGTTCTAGAAGGATGTGGAAATGTGCAAGATGATATCCTTATATGGGGCAGCGACAATGAACAACACGACACAAGACCAAATGCGGTCCTGGACAGAATACATAAGGCGGGACTTAAGCTCAATGAAAAGAAATGCTTATCTGGATCAACTGAAGTAGTCTTTCTCGGACATTTGTTCACAGATCACGGCGTGAAACCTGATCCAACGAAAATTGAAGCCATTCGGGACTTGCCAGTACCAAGGTCTACTCAGAATGGTGACATACCGAGGAAAATTCATTCCAAATCTTTCCGAAGCAACAGCTTCTCTACGCCAATTGCTAGGTTCAGACGTAGAATGGCACTGGTTAAATTATCACAGCACCATCCTTAATAAAGTAAAGAAGTCACTCATCGAAAGTTCGACATTAAAATACTACAACTCCAAATCACAAATGAAGATATCCGTAGGTGCTTCTAAACCTCTATTGGGAGCTGTCCTAATGCAGAATCATGAAGACACTTGAGCACCAGTCGCATATGCAAGCAGAGCACTGAGCAAATCAGAACAAAACTACGCGCAAATAGAGGAGACACTAGCAATCATGTTTGGTTGTGAACCATTCCATGTATACCTCTATGGGAAACTCTTCACCGTTGAATCAGATCACAAGCCGCTACAGCCTATTTTCACTAAATCAATTTATAAAGACCACTGAGGTTTCAAAGATTTCTTCTGAAGCTGCAAAAACACGACATGAAAATACAGTTCAAACCTGGAAAGGAATTACCAGTTGCAGACACACTGTCAAGAGCTTCCATCTTGGCAAAAGAAAGTGATACTGAAAACGAAGCACCGTATCAGATCCATCTGTTCATGTCAAGTCTCCCAATATCAAACCGCCAGATAAACAGATTTTGACAAGAAACCACGAAAGACGAACCTTACAAAGCCTAATAAAAGAAGTCAAAAGAACAGAATGGTCTGAAAGAAAAGAAACCCTCGCGAATGACATCAAACCTTTCTTTGGTATTTGAGATGAAATAACAGAGATCAACGGACTGCTATGAAAGGAGAACGAGTCATTGACCCAGCAAGTCTTAGGAAGGAGATGAAAGCAAGAATTCATTTGGGCACCTCGGGGTTGAGAAATGCAAAGCAAGAACTCGAGATGCAATGTACTGGCCAGGAATTAACAACGAAATTGCAGAAATGGTCGAAGGATGCAGCAACTTCTTGGAAACAAGAGTTTACCACCAAAAAGAACCAATGATCCCTCATCAAACCCCTACAAAACTTTGGCAAAGAGTTTAAACTGACTTATTTAAATTTAGAAACAATGATTATCTGGTCGTCGTTAACTAGTTTTCTAACTTTCCAGAAATTGCATTTCTGAGAAATACAACAAGCTCATTAATTATTACCCACACGAAATCGATATTCTCTAGGCACGGGATACCTGAAATAATGGTATCAGATAATAAACCACAGTTTTCCAGTGCAGCATTTGCCAACTTTGCCGCTCGACGCGAGGTTTTCGCTTGTGACTTCCAGCCCGAGTTACCCGAAAGCCAATGGAATGACAGAGCGATCAGTATAAACGACCAAGAAGCTACTAACAGAAGCAGAGAAGAAGAATGAAGACCCATACCTTGCCATATTGGTGCATAGGTCATGCCCGGGTCCAAGCGGCGATCGATCACCAGTAGAAAAACTGATGGCCAGGAAACTACGAACAAGACTACCCTTGGTCAGACCACCACAAGAACACCACACTCGTATTAGATTACGAAACATGGAAAAGAAGCAGAGGCAAGCCGTTTATCATAATCGAGACGCTAGAAAATCACCCACCTTAGACAAGACATCCACAGTACGCATCTACCATCAACGCAACCCATCAACCAAAGCGAGCTGGTCTACAACAGGCATGATAATAGGAAACCAGCATACACCGCTATCATATACCGTCAAGACCGTATGTCCTCGAAATAGAACGCGTCAGTAGATAGATCAAAGACAAAAGTGTCTAGATTGGGGTTCTTTTTTTGGCTTTATTCGTCTTTACGTAGCGATCTTGAAAGAGCGCTCAAAAGATAATAACAATAAATTCACATTAAACCTACACTGCTGAAGTCAACTGAAAAAGTTGACTCGAGCGGGATTTGAACTCGCACCTTC
>JBAHVQ010000229.1:0-22955 GCA_036872915.1 Nanipora kamurai | reverse complement strand
TAGATAGATAGATAGATAGATAGATAGATAGATAGATAGATAGATAGATAGATAGATAGATAGATAGATAGATAGACTAATAAAATTATTGGACTGAGAGGAGTAGTCTGACTGCCTTTACTGTGAGATTCTTTCTTACGATATATTTACGATATATTTACGTACTGCATATGCACACGGTATATGTGGGTTTGATTCGCCATGCGCGGCTCGGAAATCGCGTCTTTAACAGCTCGAGATGGACGACCTTTTGCGCGTCGTCTGCTATAACATCAAGATCCCACGCGAAAAAAGTCTGCGTATTTAACTTTCAGATACGTATATAGCTTTGGTAAAATAAATGTTTCAAATACGTACAGAGTCTTCAGTAAAACTATTGTTTTGCATCATTGCGGTTATTTGCATTCTAAGTGTCATTTGCTTATTATAAACTCCTTTCTTTTTTATAGGAATTAATTTTGTTGTGGAATGGTTTTAGGATTTTACATAAAAGGCCAGATTTGGTTCAAATGTTGCTTGAACTGGTGCACGAATCTCAGCGGAAACAATCGATTACAAGGAGCAATAGTAAGAATTTATGTATTACTGCGTTTTGGGGGCCTTCTACCTACGATGAAATAGCTTACGTTCGATTGTTTTCTTAAGAAATATCTTATAAAATGGAGGACGTCTGCTTTTTGAAGCTTTTGGAAGGGATGTGTGTCCGTTGTATGAACCAGAAGGATTTAGCCGAGCTATGTTTTAAACAAGTATTAAGCCAGTAAGTATATTTAGCTAATTGTTTTGCTGCGTAGCATATATTTTTGCCGCTTTGTATTCTGTATTATTACATTATAGTATAAACTGCATATTAATATTTCTTGAAATTATTGTTAAACTGCAAGGGAAGATGAAAGAAACATTTCGTTTACTAGATGTAACCGTCCTCTACTTTTTTAGCGAAAGTGAATTTGAACAGGACAGCTACTTGGCCCCGTATACATGCGCCGAAATGGGCTTCATGTATTTGGATTATGGTGACAACGCGAATGGCAAGAGTTATCTAGAAATGGCCAAGTACATTATATTTAATAACTTTTCTTCGTATATTTCTTCCATCTCATTTCTCTGCAACATGTGATGAACAAGATATCTATGTAGTTTTATTATCTATGTCAAAAACCATTGTGTAAAATAGACAATTTTTAAATTATCTTTTCTTTTGTTTTAAAACGACACCTTTTTTATAAACTTTTCGAAAATTAGCTAAATGACTTTTCATTTGAATTAAATCTAATTTCATTCGCTCTAAGTTTCGCTTTAATGCAAATGGAAAACGTAACTTTGAAATAAGTTATTCTATGAAGGACGCTATTAATATATTTCGATTTCTATATTTCTTCGTCTAATTGATTGAGGATTTAATGAATCGTCAATTTTTATTTCTCCTCTTTATTTTTATGGCAAAAAAACAAACTTATCATTATAGAAATCCTTTGTTAATTCGACAGTTTAATCCGTGGATTTTTGCAGACGCCTCTGCCAGGATACTGGTTCACTTATCAAGCTTAGCCCTTTTTGCACTACTTGGTTTATGTTGTCTGTTTATGTATGTACAAATGGCAGTCGAGGTTATACAGGTGGCATTTTTAGCGATCTCACATAAAAACATTAGCAATAACGCTGATTAATGTGATTGTGACGTCACGTCGGGGAGCTCTTTTCCAAAATTTTAGCATAGCGGAGAGCGACAATATCTTGCTGTTGTAGAATCCAATTTACGCATGTGTCACGCTTCGAGAAAGTAAACATTTTTTCGGTCAACCTCCACAAAAAAATTTGAAGAAAAAGAAGTATCAAAATATATTGCCAACATTGTTTAAAAACCGCTCAAATGATATCTCCATCTAGATTTTTTATACCATGGTTAGCTTTGTAGGTAACTTTAAAATAATCCAGTAATATGGGTGATTTTTATATAAAGAAATTAATAGCACATTAATAAGTCTGTATGTTAGCAAATTATGGTACATTGTATTCATTTTAAATCCAGTTTCATTTATTTGAAATAATTTAGTAAAAATTACCATGGATATCTTCTTGAAAACCGACTGCGCTTCAGGATTCACGGAGCATTACAGGATGTCAGTTGTGACAGATACAAGAGTCCTCAGTATGTTTCTTTTGAACATCACAAGGGAATACATGAGTCAAATTTGACTGGTTCTGCATCCGAGCGTGCTACCGTGCAAACAAGTGACGGATTGGTTAGTCAAACTAATAAGGAAGAGATTAAATGTTTTAAAGAAACTTCTGTCTAATTTAAATTTACTCCTGTTTAACCATAAAAATGTTTAAATAATTGACATGTTTTATAGTATCGAAGTTATCCTTAAAACATGCGCCATGCATACGCCAACAGATCTTGTATTTAATTATAGCAATGTTAAATGAAAGAGCAATGTATATACATATTTATTAGGTTTCCTTGAAATAATTATGATCCCTTGACCTTAAATATCTGTAATAAATAGTTTGTTTCTGATTTTGCTGTGGTATTGGCTTAAATCTTTTCAAACGGTGTGGACCCCATGATATTTTACTCTACCTCACGCTAGGCTATAAAATGTCACTCAAGCTGACACCTAACGATTTTATACGTCATTAAGAGACCTACCATGAGGTGAGTCTTAAGGTACATTTACGTGCTGCGATTAATTCACGATTTTATACTGACGACAAATCATTGTCCGTAAATGCCCATCCGATTCATGTCGTGGGTACTGTCGTCAGCAAATCCAGATGCTAAAAAGCGGCGGAAAAATCTTATCAGGGACACAGATTGTTTTGGAGTCATGGCGATTTTTTTGTCGGTAACTATGACTAATGGACACGCGCGCTTATAAACATTAAAATCAAAGCGGAAATAACTTCGTTGGCAAATGGAAACTTTATTGCGGACGAAGTTATCTATGTAAACCAAGACGTGGTTCTCGTTCAAAAATCTTCTTCGTAAAAAAGTAGAAATAACAACAAAGCGTTTTCGGATAAGGCAATCCAAATTTTGATATATGAGTAGTTCAACTACTCATAATTGTACCACAAACCAGCGAGTGATCCCTCGCGAGTTCAGCGAGTGAACCATCACAAGGAAAAAAGGGTAATCGCCCGTCAGCATCGTGATTGAGTATGGTGTACTATGGTGTACGAGGACTCCGAGAAGAGAATAACAGGTAGAAGTGAAATGATATCGTGTTTTCATTTTAACTCTGGTGTGAACACCCTTAATATTTTTTAGGCTATAAGGACCTAGATTTTTGAAACAAAGTAAAACTGTTGTTTTTCGCCAGGTTAATGTCGCTTTTTGGCTTTGTTTTTTGCACTTAAATGATTCCGGTCGGATGTGTCCAACTATCGCGAATATGTCCATAATGTTTCTTTTTTGTAAACCAAGAAACTTACATTTACCAGCTAGGTGCAAATATACATCAATACTTAGGCAACAGTTTCGTGTTTTAAACAACCTGTACAAAAAGAAGTCTTTGATGTGGGAGGTTTATTCCACAAAAATAGAAGAGCAAACCGTATCTGAAAACAAAGTTCTCTAGAAACTTGTTTTTCCTCCTTTTTAAATTGTCCTTCGTATTAAAAAATACAAATTAATGTTTGCATTACTTCGGATGTCCAGAAGAAGTTTGAAAATCTAAGGACATACTTCGGCAAAGATTTGTGTCGAGGAGAATGAGTGGAAACCCAAATGTGCTTCTGCCCATAAACGTCCTATGAAATCGTCGTGGGCCTGGTTTATAAAATCCGTGTCCAATTTACCAAAATTGGAGTGTCATAAAGACAACGAAGGAGAGATGCTGGATGAATCATCAACATCACAACCATCAAGAAAAAGGCCACATAATAATTCTGCCGATGAAAGGCTGATAAAAGCGGCAGAAAGAATGCTTGCGAAACTTCACACATTCGGTACTTCGCCTTCCTAAGAAAAAACTCTAACTGAAGATGAATTTTTGCGGAAACTCGCGGCATCCGAACTCAGCCAACTACCCGATAGTGACTGATGACTGATGTGACGACTCAAAGCTAAACATTCAATTGATGATAAAGCAGGCCACGTACAAATATGTGTCGGATAAACAGCATTGTTCTGGTCTTTTGTTTAGTAAAAGGACCTAGAGTACAGAGTTAAAAAGAAAAAAAACCCCAAAAAAGTATATGCTTTAGTAAGTTGCTTTTTATGGGTTTCTTTAAAAATCATATATTGTTCTCATACCTGTTTGTTGTGCTAGGTTACATTGTTTTGATATTCAATCGCTTTTTTTCTCAATAATATAATATTAATATTAACAATAATAATAATAATAATAATAATAATCCTGGGTTAACAATTGTAGTTAATCTGCAGTGTGTGTCAAAAAAATCGCTACCCTATTAAAAATTATAATGTGCGCATATCCATTTGTCGGGGGAACAAATGGCCCTGGTAAAAGCTGAACTATCGCCGCATCTGATTGGTTGAAGTCATATTGGTATTGAATATATGGCGACTTTTCACTGGCTGCAAAGAACAACTAATTAGTGCAGCCAGAAAACTATTGAACAAAGCGATGCTCCGGTCCAATTAAGAAATATTATTCGAGAGATTTGTCATATTTTATCGACTGAGGAAAAAGAAAAGTGCAATTAGAGTACACAATGCATTGCCAAACAAAATACGTCTTTCATCCACTCTACGAACCTTTAAAATTAAATTACTTCTTTGCTATTCTCTCTGCTTACCACCCCGATGATCCACATTCTTGGAAATCAATCTGTATCAAATGTAACTCTGTCCGAAATCTATGTATTCCCTCAACTTGTCCGGAAATTTATCCGAAGCCGAAGTAGATCTTCTGAAAGCTTTGTATATGCTGAACTTGAACAGAATATACCTTCATCTAAGTCTGAATCTAAGCCTAAAAACGTTTGAAGACAAAATTCGGAAACTGTGAGTATGTTGCAGCTCTTTCAGCGTTCTTACGCAACAAAATATACACCCTGATCGGCTGCGACCAGCATTAAGAACCTGAAATTAAACACAAAACGGCCTAAGATTATAAATTGTGTTGTATTTGTAATTCGTGTGGAATCAAGTAGTCAGACTTATAACGACTTTGAACTATTTTGTATTGAAGTGAAAGTTCAACATTGTGTACTCTGTCAGAAAGGCTATCTTTTTCAGAGGAAAAGCCAAATTTATTTTAGTTTAACTAGTGCCTAATCAGTATACTATTTAAATATCTTTTCTTCTACGTATATTTTACGTAAAAACATGAAAAAGGGTCAAATTAGTTTGAAAGCTTTCGTTTGAAGACCAAAATCGTTATGCTAAAAAGGAACTGGGTTTTAATTAAGAAATGAACAATATACTGTTCATTTTACGCTAGCCCTTACCCAGTGATCTCTCTATATATGGCTGACGAATTTTCAGTCGTTTTCTGAGGAACAAGTGAAGCAGAGATTGCCGCCTATGGATTGAAATTTTTTACGTCAGTTCTAGCCCTTTAGACGACTTTTAGTTCAGTTTCGGCTTCGAAACATTAAAAACTACGGAAAAATAGTTCAAAAGAAATGATACCACAGGAACTTTTTATCGGGCCGAGTATTTAAAAAGATTCAGCGATGTCGTTTGGCCTACAAATCTGCCATGCTGTCTAAAAAGATCTGAAAATGGTAAACAAAGGTTAAAAAGAGAACCTTTAATGTACAGTTTCCTCAAGTGATTTTTCGAGACTCTCACCACATTTGTTGTTAGTTTTGCCTATTATTTTCATGAAAATTATGCTCTGTAACTCGCTCTGATATTTTTTAATAAAATATTTCAATTTAAATGTAAAAGAGATTTTTTTTCTCTGTGTTTTCTGTAAGAGGTAATGAGAAACAGTGAAAAGTCCCGTAGGAGACTAAAACTGAGGTATACTGCCTCGTAGGAGACTGAAACTGACTTTAGAAATTGCCCTCCATGAGCTTCCATTTTAGTTTCACATTTCACTGGGCAGTTCGCCATATATAGACAGAGGAACCACTACTTTTACCAGAGCCATTTACCCCCCACCATTTGAATTTTCCATCATTTTGGCCCGACTCCTTAAAATGACACCGGGTTCAAGGTTGCTTCATTGAAATTAAAAACGACTGAAACGGTAACTCAGGGTCAAATTTTGAAGCCAAAAATGGCAGATGTGTGAGCCGCCAAGTACTCTACGCCAGTCCTTTTTAGAAAAAGTGGACGACGAGAATATCTTCAATTCACTTGAGTTAAATTTTTGCCCCGAAAATTATGAAAAATTCAGTACAAGCCTCAACAGCACAGCTATTTTCTGAATTATTTCTAGCGACAACGCTGCCGTAAAGGACAATTTATTTGACAAAATAGCGCAAAATCTGAGCTCGAAGCCGCGTGGAAATTTCAGGTTATAATTATTTTTCTGTATTTTCCTGAAGAATTAAAGGTTTTAAACCAAACATCCACTTAACTGATCCTTTAACGTCTCCAGCACCTTAGTTTACAGGCTTATAAATTCAAAATCCCAAATAAAAATCAATGATCTAGTCGGTAAAGCTACTGCTTCTTGTGTTTTTTCACCTCCTCTCCAGTGCCTTTTTAAGTTTCCAGAGCGTGAAAGAAACTGAAATGGGTAGAAAGCTCAGGTAAAAAGCAACGTTAAGCCAAAGAAGACCGACCATATCGAATTATTTAAAGTTTGCACACAATCTCCGTAATCTTTGGGGTTATGGAGCATTTGTAACACAACTAAAAGCAAGAAATACAGCAAAAATGTAAGGTTCGAAGTTGAAATAAATAATTCGTCAACAAAAACTGGCAGTATTTTGATAAATATGAAGAAAATACATCGGTGTCTTCCATTTTAACATCCACAGATTACTTATAATAATTTGAATTGAACTTTACGTACTTTGGGGATAAAACCAAGCGAAAATGCACTTTACGGAGAGTTATTGCGAGTGTAAATTTTCTCGCCATGTTGTAAAATGTCAGATAAAGCATTTCCACAACTAAAACTGGACTTGAAGTTAACAATTATCTTAAGAGATTTTGGCATGAAAGTCCACAAAATTACAAAAACAAAGAAAGAAGAAAAACCTTCATTGTCGCCAAAAATCTTGGGTCAATTTTTGATTTAAGGTAGCTCCCTAGGGTAATTTTTAATAGGAGACTAGTAACTAAATATGGTTGGATACATATGCACAGATAGCCATCTTGTTGGATCGTTATTCTATCACGACAGCACCGTCCACGTCACTACAAATGTGAAATTTTTGGATGATTGCTTCGGTGAATTTCTTATAAACTTGGTAATTAAAACAGAGTAAGCTCAACAACATATCTAATTTTCAACATTTTTCACGAGACAATTTTTTAAAATCCATTAGTGCTATTGCGAAAAAACTACCTTGACAACCCACTGTGATATTTTGATATTTTATTTTTTATTAGAATATCTAACCTTGTACTAAATTTCAGAAAAATTCACCGAAGAAATCCGAAGATAACGTGGTTTAAATATGATAATCATAAAAAATATGCCGATGTTCCAACGTTAATATTACCTTCTTAACCATCAAAAATTGCACAATTCGACAAATATCTCATGTTTATCATGCTTCTTCTACAGCTGGATACATTTAACGATAGAAATGAACATAAATGGAGACCATGAAACCTAACTTAGACTGTAGTTATTGTTTCTAGACTAGACGCGAAAGCATTGTCCAGTAATAAAGTGCAGTACGTGTAACTACGTGTAACTACGATTGTCGAGTTCTGCTTTTTTGAAGTCACGAGAATTGTCAAGGTTTCAGTGTTATTCACCATACCATTCCACTTCGACTGGTATCGCAGTCTTCGATCTTGATAGTTCTTGATAAAAAAAGCCTTGATTTGCTATAATTGTTTACTATAGGTCGTTTTCCATCAAGAACGAACCGAGTACAGAAAATAACCTTTAACAGTTATACTGTATAATACATTGTAGCAGTTAAACTATGTATTTCGGTAACTTTAATTAGCTTTGAGTTGGTTAAATGATTAAAACAAGGTCAAATCAAGAGTTAAATATAAGGCATTTGATAAAATAAACAAACTAATGGTTGGTATGACAAAAAAGAAGTGCATATATTTATCTGAAACGTAGATGATACGAAAATTTCCTGGCCAATCGCAAACACGAAATGACTTAAGTGTTAAGTGTTAAGGTAATACAGGATTGCGAATTTTTGACGTTTTTTTCTTACATTAGTAAAATTTCCGTACATATAAAATAAATTACAGCACGGAAAATGTCTCTCGGAGTATTTTACGAGCTTATTCACTTATACCAGAAATGTCAGTCATTACATGACTCCGCTTACTCGCTCAATTTATGACACTTCGCCACCCATATGTAAATACCATACACATACACTTGCCATGAAGTAGTCCAAATATATAAATTACACGTACATGATGTAGCGTGTACCCCTAAACCGTGGGAAAAATATTTTGCCATCGTACGAGACAATCGCGGCGTTTCACCGCCGGTATTTATTTTATAATAGGCGTCTACCCGCAGAGGAGGTCGTACTTATATGAAACTAGTGTTGAGGTTGCCACGACAACAGCAACAGGCGTGCCCTTAGTTAACTTTGGCTAGTACACTACCTGGTCATGATTTTTATTCCTTTTTAAAGGATAAGATCAATAAGTCATTCTAAATACCCTTGATAGAAGTCATCATGCACAACAGATAACTTGATAGTATATTCGACGCTTATTCTTTTTGGTAAGTCTAAAACTTTGCGAATGAATCATTGGGTAAATCTCGGTTCTCTTACTGCAAATAGAATCCAAACGAATTTGTTTTAGTCAGGGCTAAGATACTGGAGAGCAGATCAGCACTCGTAACACTGCCCAGTAAAATCAATCAAATGACGTGTAATGTCGAAAGGTATTCATTTTAATATGCATTTATCGCTTGACTTATTCTCAAAATTGTGGATAAACATGAAGTTTGCTCTCAGGTTGTTGTTTATGAACCTACTTCTTGATACAAATTGTAGGTCGAGTGCCTTTGTCAGTATTATCGGTTACTGTGTTAGGACGTTAACTAAACAGCTCCCTGCATAAGCGTAGGGACACAAACTGCTTGAGGGTAAACAAAAATTCCCAAGATTTTAATTTGCAGCAAAATATGTCCTGTTATGGTAATAACGTGAATAGTTAGAAATTTGAATGCATTAAAATAAGGGGGAAACACTGTCAAAAGCACAGGATAACGAATCAAATCTCGATTCCCAACAACAAATAACAAAATAGGTCGTTTTTAGTTTGGTCTTCCCGAAATACTTGGCCCTCCAATTTTCCTTTTTTGGGGCCGGGGGAGTGAATTTGCCTCCACCTCTCCTCCATCAAGTATGCTGTTGCATCTGTTGTCTAGGAAGCAACCAACCTGCTGAAGTTGATTTTACCTAATATCGAAAGACTCAACCGAGATGTTCCATTGTCAAATCTATATTTAACTAATGGCAGGTTGTGGTATTGATTTATCTTATATTAAAATTTCATAATACAGTTTTGGGAGAATGTCAAAAAGACTTCTTCTTCGTCCTTTTATTCTGTATAAGTACGACTTACGGTGGTCAACTGAAAAAGTTCCATTGCAGCTTTGAATTTTCGGGGCCTGTTACACAACTTTGGCCATCTGGTTCAATGAAGAATTGATGGTTAAAGGTCAAGAATTCTTACGAAATTCTATACCTTGTTTTTGATGTTTTTGAAACATTCGCATTTGTCCAGTCAATGATTTCTTTATCAACATTTTACGCCTTCCTAATTGTCGTTCGAGGTCAAATTTTTTGATATATGGTTGTTTCCTACTGGAGTCGATTAGACTCATCGATCGCGCTGATTTCTTCTATTTCGCGTTTGCTATGTGATATGAAATAGCCCATTAGACTTTAAGCAGCAGAAAATGCAGCTGGAGCTGAGTTTACGCTGGCATGAACATACATAAACAGTGCCTAAAATAAACGTGTTGGACGATGGCAGAATTTCATGACCGACAACTTCTCCATTCGATATGATGCAACAAGATAATTTTGAATACTACCATTAGTATTTTCAACAATTGACCTATAAAATGATCACAGAAATGTCCCAACATGCCGAATAAACGTTGTTCGGTAGGAGTCTCATGTTCTTCCGTAAAATACTTCGTGGGGCTGGCAATCTTTCAAGTCCTTCAATTGTTTTTGGACCAATTGAAATATCCGGCAATGAAGCTGTGGGGGTCAGGTACCTCCACTATAGTCATCACACACGAAAGTTATGAAGGACGAGATTTGGCTATGTTATCGGCAAGCGAAATGGCATATTTCTAACAAGGTTTGTAAAGACAATTTCGACGTCTGCCGCTTCATCAGGTTATGGTACTGTGGGTCTCCATTTCATAAATTTCAAATGACATACTCTTTGTTGACTTGAAATGTTCCAAAGGCGGATGATAGATCCCGCTCTCTGTCACAATAACGGTTTCATAGTTTTTGACATGTAACTTAGATACAGTGTTCTCATTCTCAAGTTTTACTCTCCTTTACACAATATTGACTTACGTTTCTGTTTAGTTAAGGAAGAGTTAATTGATCCATTATACGATATGCACCGTTTCCATAAGTGCTTCTAAGTTTTTAGCTTTAAAACGGAAACAAGCTCTAAGATTACTTAATAAAGTCATTATAATCATTTTGTTTCTATGGCATTATGAATATATTATATATTGGCTTTCTACATTTATTGTCAGATGAACATACATTTCACGACTTTCAGAACACAATCTCGACGAAGATTACTCGAATTATCTACAGTCAACTATGTGGTCGCTCACGGTAATGTATATGATTCATGTTATTCCATTTATATGTCCAATTCTGTGACTCCGATATGCGTCGCAGTTCTGCCAATATGGCAGAGTGATTAGTTCAGCGAGTTAATATAATGAGTGAAAATATTTAAGGACACGGACCACTTTTTAAATACTTATTGCTGAGCTGTATCCTTTCGATCCTAGTGGTTATACTAATTTTTTGAAAAGTAACTTTCGTGTATTTAACGACCAACAAACAGTCTACGCGAGTTTCTTAGGATTGTAGACGGCATCTAATCTTAAACGTTCGGTAACGACTAACGTCAATCTGAGAGGTAGACTTTACAAAAATGTGTACAACATGATTGCATGGGTATGTTTCTTCAGATTTCGTTTATTTAACAAAAACCTAATCCGATTAGTTCAAGACAAGAGAAATTTATAGGTTTAGTTTTCTTTCATTTTTCAAACATTTGAATAAAAAGTATACGACAAAACATAATCCGAAAATAAACATTTTGTAAATAACTGAAGATATGAACTTAAGGATAAGATAAAAATACAGTGATAATATTTCGACTTTATTAGACAGCGTTCATAAAGTAAGTCGTTTGAACCTGGGAGAACCGTGAAATGTCTGTGGAAGTTGATCGTGCAGGTTAGTTTAGTCTTGAGAAAGACTGTTGGTGGAAGTGAATGACGTTTCAACAGCCTTAGCGGCGGTTATCTTCAGAGTCATGACCACCGCTAAGGCTGCCGAAACGTCATTTACATCCACCAACAGTCTTTCTCAAGACTACACTAACCTAGGAAGCCTTTGTCGGATGATCTGAAACGTTAGTCAATATTACTGATGTAATTGAGAGTAAAATATGGTGATAGTATTTCGACTTTATTACGAAGCCTTTGTCGGACGATCTGGGGTCATCACGGATGAACTGACGAAGGCTTTATAATAAAGTCGAAATATTATCACCATATTTTGTCTTGTCCTTAACCTCATATCTTGATTAATTTACAAGATATTTATTTTCGCATTATGTTTATCTTATATTTTGTCAAATTGTCGACTGGCAATGGATTTTGAATAAAAGAAACAACAGCAAAAGACTACTAAATTATCATAATAAAATTAGCTGAATCGTTTGTAAACCTAAACAACCAATGGCATGTGCACTATATTTATAACATTTAGCACAAGACTTAAAACAATTGAAACTACAAATCACCGGTCCATAATAGACTGTAGTCCAGTCGAAATTATACCTGTTATATCAACTAACTCTCTTTCGTGTAGCACATCAAGTAGCACAATCCAGATTATATGCGACCGATTCGTAGCCCATTCACTGACGGAAATCGATATGCGTGAGTTATAAAACATTACCAAGTACAATAGCCGAAACCTGTACTTCACTATAGAATGTTTGGACCTCAAGGCTACGACAATTGTTGCGTAGACTTTTTCTTATTTCTGTAACAATATTGTTATGCTGGCTGCTAATAACCTGTTCGTCTCACTATCGATGGTTGCGACCAATCACCTGAAATTCAAAACAACGCTAGGATACACTAGCAACATTAGTGCAAAATATTATGAGATTCTTTGTTAAGGTTACACCAACATAGTTGCCATGGAGTCACGTGCAAACCACTTATAACAACAACGAAACGACAATTGTTGTAAAGGTAATGCTGAACTAATGCTACTTTAGTAGAGAAGCTCGCTAATGGTTCAAGAAAACTTTTTCTTCTGATTCATTATCGCAATACGTTGCCCCAAATCAGACCCACTTCACAAGAGACCAATTCTGAGAGAGGGGTCGTGCTGACACAAAAGCCAAAGTTATATGTTGGACTAGCACAAACACTAAAAATAGGGTATTTAAGGACCACTGATCTGCTTAGTCACTTCAGATCTCAAGAGTGGACTAAACTGGAACACAAATTTCAGGTTGAGTATATGACGCAGTCGATTGCAAATTTCACCGGCCTGCTATTTTTTAAACTCGTATTAAAACTCGTACTTTTTAGGAATAGATCGGATTTTTTAGTAAGCAACAGGGATCAAAGCAGATCGGCTTCGAAATTAGAAATTAGGCTTGTTTTAAATGCCAGTCCGATCCGATTGACATATCTAAACAGTATAGAATGTTATAAGATTGGTAGACTGCCAAACATATGTAGCACAATTCTAACGTTTCAAGCAAAGGCCTTCCTTTCGGTATCGGTATCTTAGTTTGGTATCATTATTAAACATTGATTTATTTTATTTTTTTCTCATAAATTATCAATCAATAATTAGATCATGAGCTAGAAACTTTTGTGAAGTAATACTGATCCTTGATGAAGGCAAAGACCCAATCGAATACCATCTTATCGAAATTGAGAGCGAACAATGTAATTGCTTTAGTACAAGCAAATATCAATGTTAGCTTGTATTTTTTTTACGAAAAACCTGGTATAAGAATTGTTGTTAAATACTGTCAAGGAACAAACAAACCAAAATCTGGTGTCTGACTTTGGGAACTCTGGGGATACGGTCTGAAGACCTTCAATTTTGTGAAGACTTTTTCAAAGAGCTAGTGACGGGATTGGGAGAGGAGATTGCAAGTTTGTCAAGAAACCGAACTTTGAAACGTTTGACAAATTTGAGAGATTATGAAATCCAATTTTTTTCTTTTACTGGTTTGTTCTTATTTTTTCTTTTACTTTTTATCTAACACAATAAGCAGGACCAAAGTTTGAGTTATAGTTTGCCACCGACATTGTTGAATTAAGCCTAGTTCTTATATAGTATTTCTCAGCATTTGATGGTATTTGACGGTATTGCAATACCCTTTTGCAACCATATACCGTAAATCCTTTATTTAGCCCCCTGGGGGTTTATTTATTTTAAGTACATTTGAAGAGGGGCTTAATTGAGAGAGAGGGCTAAATTGAGAGGGGGATTATTTGATTAAGAGAGAGAGAGGAAGAAAGAGACAAGAGTTACAGTTGGCTTTTCTATTTCTTGTTTTACTGGACAACGTCTGTTTAATATGAGTGATCTATATAATGATAATTTCGACATTTTCATTCACTTGGGGGAACCTTGTAGGACCTTGGTTAATGAAAGTATAACCCAAACAAAACTGTGAGATATACAAATCGAAATGCTATACTGAAACTGAATAACGTACATGTATTGCATGTAAGGGAAATACCACGATGGTTACGATTCAATGTCAATTTCAACGTCAATGGTTTCATCGTCCCCATCGGTAATAAGGTATGCAATGTCTTCCTGAGCCATATCTTCTGAAACATTAGAGTCGAAAGGATCAATCTCTTCCTCTTCAAAGTGAAACGCTTGTAATCTAGGTAGCAGGCTTTGGCATGGACCATGCTTAATGCACATTATTTAATGATCCTCTGAGCCATCAAGGTTAGAAGATAATGCGCACATCTTAAATGACTTCTTGATTACTTCTGTGGATAGCTTCTTCCAGGCTTCCAACACCTATTCAATTATTTGCTTCCTTGATAGTGCCTTCATATTACCATGCGATGTCATCTGGTGTTCGGTTTCAGCAAGCCAGTTGTCGTACATCTCTCTTAAATATTTCTTCATCGGCTTATTCCAGCTCACATCAGGAGCCTGAATACACTTTGTGCAGCCTCCTGGTATAATAACACTATCAACTTTGGCTTTGTTGAGAATATCATTGACAGCTGGTGTTAGGTGACATCTAAATACATCCCATGCCAACTAGCGAGGCGTGCCAAAAGAAAACGTTCCTATAACCTCGCGGCAGTACTGCTCAGTCAAGGCTTCATTCATCCATCCATTGTCACTACTCGTGACAATAAACTTAGATCGATATTCTTCATTTAGCCTTTTAACATCACGCTTGGCTCCCTTAAAAACAAAGAAAGGTTTTCTTTTTCCGCCATCAGCCGTTGCAGTTAAGCAAACTGTTATTTTGAGACTTCTCATGACCAGTAGACTTCAGATTTACTGACAGAGCACCACGTTTCTCCACTGTCGTGTTGGATATCATGACGTTTCATACGGCGGTTTCATCCATGGCAAAAATATTCCCCAACTTATACTTCATCTTGTTACGGAGCCGTCTTATCTTCAGGATGTACGGACTGAGGTTATCAATCAGTTGATCTGGGCTTTTCTGGGCTTCAGTTGTGCGACGTCTAACACTCAATCCATTTCTATACATGAATTTTTCAAGCCAGCCCTGGCTGAATGTTAATTTGGTAATGTTCGGGTCTTCTTTCTCCTTTTCTTCCTGGAACTTTGCAGCTTTGAACATAATAAGTTTTCTTGAGATACGGAGACCTTTGCTTCGTCTATCAAATATCCACTCTAACAAATTTTCTTCTAATTCTGGAGAGGTTAGATGCCTTCCAACGCCATCCAGTCTTTGCCGTTTAGCACCACCAGACTTTTCACTCTTTAGCTCTTCTAATCTCTCTCGTTTTTTTCTCCAGTCACGAATGCTGTTTCGATCAATTTTATATTTTTTTGCCGCAGCGTGGTTTGAGTTATTCTGAGTATAGCAAATGACTTCCAATTTGTAAAAAATCAGTAGAATCTGAACGTACTTTCTCGCCTTTATAAGAAGCTGATTTCAACTTTCGCTCTTCCATCTTGAAAAGTAACTACCTTTACAGTCAATCAACCAAGAACAGCACTGCAAGATAAGATAACCTTGCAATTAGTTGCAATTAGAAACCACTACATACTCTTGGAAACCATATGAATGATCAAAACAACCAATACACAGTAAGATTTCATAAACAACATGGCGAGTGAGAGCTTTCCCAAGGATTATTTAATGGAAGAAGTGCGAAAGTATCGTTGTCTCTACAATGAATTTAGACAAGGCTTTTAAAGTAACATGGAAAGTGTAAAAACGTTCTTTTACACAATGTGTAAAGGAGGGGAAAAGTCATTCATCTAGAGCAGGAAGAGTAGACGTATCGACTCCAGTAGAATTTTGTCACGAAACAGCAACAAGAAGTGAGGAAAGGAGAAATTTGCTCAAGGCCGGCTATTATATTTACTCGAACAAATTCACGCCAAACTTCAAATTACCGGCGAACACCCAGGATATTTGAAAGTATTTAGGTTGTCAAAACTCAAGTGCTCAGTACTTTCAGATACCATGAAATACTATATTGGAATTAGGCAGTTTAGTAAAATATTGAAAGTTGTGTAAACTCATCCAACAGTTAAAGGACATATTTTCCAAACCAAACAAAGCTTCGACTAATGTTGGATGGTGCAATGAATGGAAAATGTGGAAGAAACGTTACTGGTTGTGAAATAAGATAGCTATAGGCGTTTTCACACGACAAACAAAAGTTTGAAGCATGAACTAGCAAACTCCAAAAAGTTTGCAAGCTCATGATTTCTCAAACTATACTGACTACAAATCTAAAGATGTTACTTTGACAACAACTGTTTCAGTCTAGAACTTGTTGCCGTATCATACTGTTTAACATACTAGTTCTAGACATGAAATGTCCCAGGTACGATGTCTATTGCAAATTTTTTTATCAGAAACCGGAAGGTAATAGAACGTCAAGATACGGCGATGCCATTTTGTGGACATGAAATATATTTCACGTAAAGCGCGTGCGAGATTTAATTGGCCGATATTGTGACGAAGTTGTTGAAAACGTTTGTGAAAATATAGACGGATTCTATACATGCCATCCGTTTACCAACAGCTTTGCAAGCTGTTGTTACGGCTTTTCCAGGTAAACTAAAGTTTTCCAACCCGTGTTTGAAAAGTCTGCTTTGTAGACGACCATCACCATCGTCACTTCGCCCAAAATTTTACAGTGGAAATTTGATGTACGTTTACAGAGCATGCTAGATCCGCCCAACCTAACATGCTCCTGAACTCCGGCAACTGAATAGAGAGTAAAAAGAGGAAGTACCTACTTATTGTAATATGTGATATTTCTTAATTAAAATATTAAATTATTTCTAAATTTTGTTTGTTTGTTTGTTTTCAAGATTTTGATGTTGGCTATTTTCATACTATATTGTCAATTGTTGTCTAGTACGGTAAGCATGTTATTGTTATCTTTTCTGAATTCTGCATTCAATCTTGTACAATTTGTTGTAGCAATTTTCGTAGATTATTAATATTTCGATGTGCAATAGGAATTGTTATTGTGCTGGGGATTGTTATTATCACTTTCATTCTGTCAGCTTATTTTTGCCATCGCTATTTCTGATATTTGTACATTCCAGTAGTCTTATCGTTCATTACTCCTTTGCCGGTGCTATCGCTGTAAGCTGATTCTTAGTTTCAACTGGACATTGAAATGTGTCGGGATAATATTCATTTCACTCATGTACTCATCAGCTTGAGACCTTAAATCTTTCCCACGCGAGGACTTTTCCCTTAACGAGTAAAATATTCTGGCGTTAGCCAGAATAAAATACTAAAGTCTCCATAGGTCACTGAGGACCTATACGAACAGAAAGGGGTTAAGGAGATAGGTTTTAAACCCTATTTAACTCTTTCCTGTCCGAGGACTTTCCCTTTGAAGAGTAAAATCATCTGGCGTTAGCCAGAGTAAAATATTAAAGTCTTCATAGGTCGCAGATTCGCATTTAAATTTTCAATTTCAAAATCCTTAAAGTTGCGGCCACAAGGTGATGAACAGTTAGGAAATCTGTCGGCACCTGCGTTAGAAGTTGTGCACGGACTTCCAACTTTCATAAATATGGCGGTCGAAGGTCCGATATTGCTCTAACAAAATCGAAACTTGTAGATAAATACTTACAGAGAAAAGATTTTCATGTGATATTTTACTTTTTTCCAAACACAAAACGATTATCACTTGTTTGCGAAGATGTGCCATTGACTCCTAGTTTCACTGGTATTTCAGTTTGGCCAGCCAAAAACGAAAAGAGAGGCGTACGCTTTCAAAGGCAAAATAAGAGAACTAAAATATCTGCGAAGAAATTGCTCACCGACAGGCAAAAAATGAAATCACAGAATGTTCATTTTGAAGAGAAAAACAAAATTTTGACGCAATTTATTTATTTCCATGCTATTGTGATAGTAATATTTGGTAAAATATCATATCATAAAACAGTTAAAATTTAGCTCAAGATCTACCTAAAATACATGATATGATTTTAGTTATGAATGGAAAATCTCGAATGACACCCAAACTTGAACTACTTAAAGTAGTTCAACTAAAACGTCTAGGAAGGAAGACCGCATCAATTATTAATGTTTTAGCGAGAATGATTTCTTACGAGCACATGTTTATTCAGCGAAAAGTCAATCCAAAATCTCATCATCAATGAAAATTTTCCAATTACTAAATACCTCTCAATTATCAAGAATAGTCTTTCAATAAACTAAAAATGGCAATTAAATTTTTGCGGAAACGGCAGAATTTCGAGTTATAGTCAATCAACAATGGGGCACAAACATAAATATTAGTAGCTGTAAATTTGTTAACAAATAATATTTATTTTCGATCCCACTTAACACCTTGGTGACTGAGAGTTCGCCACTTAATTAGTGAAATCGTCTGGCGTTAGCCAGAGTAAAATACTAAAAACTAGTCTTTCGAAAGCAAACGTTACAGTCACGAAGGGGTAACCAGATGTACACCGTAAGCAGCTATCTTCTGTCAACACTGATCGTCAAAATTGTTTGTCACAAACAATCACAAAGGTGACACAAAGTCAAAAGGTAAACGGCATCTTGCATATATTCCTGCAGATGTGGTCCCAGTCTTATTAGTTTTGGTATTCACGTATGGTATGCGGCCATTGATTTTGGATTCAAAATGATCAAACAAAGCAATAATTTCATTAACTTTTTGAAAGCACGTGACTAAGGTGTTTTCGTCATCATAATAATCATTATTATCATTATCGTCATCGTTATCATCAAGATACATCATCATCATATTCATCTTTATCTTTTTGTTTATCATTACCATTATTGCTATCATGATTTTCCACGTTTACATCAACTTTACATCAATTGATATTGTTAGCATTAACGTCATCATCATTGTAGAGGAATAATCTCCACGTCAAAAGTTAATTTAAAAAACAAGTTGCTGGTAACCCAAGTAAAAGTTCGAAACAAAAGTCCACCTTAATCTCTTTCCTCTTTACCGCAAAAGTGGGAAATCTACTACATTACGATTGTTAATGAGAAGTGAGAACTCGAAATCTCTTCTAGGTTAACTCAAACTGCTAACCTTGCCCTCATGTCAAGTTGACCTGCATCTTTAGAGGGAGAAAACCTGTGACGTTTCATACTCAATTTAGCACTGACGTTGAGTGTTTCTCTTTCATTTTAAATATCACCATCATCGTTTTGATTACTTGGGGTTTGTGTGTTACTATTACTGATTTGTTGATAAATATTTCCACCGAAATAACTACGATAATCATCTAATTTTATACGCCAGGCCATAACAACAAATGGATGTGGCGCAACCATCGGATGCCTGAGAGAACCGCCAAATTGTAATATTCCTGGATGTGATTACCTGGCAACTTATCAAAGTCAGGGAGATCAGGTTACGTTTGAACTGTTTGGAAAAGACGCAAGATGGGTGGCTATTGGTTTCAGTGCCGATACACGAATGGTACGTATTATGACAAGATTACAGGCTTATTTTGATATTATACATCCTTATATCGTATTAACTCTCTCATAACAATCCTATTTTTCATTGTTGAGTTGAATCGTGACTTGTGTTATTAGGCTACGTACAGGGATGACCATTTTTGATTTGACTCATCACACAACCTTTAAACATCTCTGTTATTACAACGATCCTATTGATCATTGCTTTATCTTATTTGAATGTATTTTTCAAGTTATGTATCTACCCGCTTCGCATAACGGTTAATCAGCTTAACCATCGTATCCTAATCATTTACAAACGTTCAGAAACTTTTTTCATAGAACATGTTTTTCTCCTATTAATGATTGGCTTTGCACAGTTCAAGACAGTACAATGCTGTCCAATATTTCAAGTTCTGCTTTCGAGTGTGAACGTATTTCGATGATCTGTTAACAAAACATACATGGTAAATGCACGATTCACGGCAGCTTTTTCTCTTTGAGGTGGAGCGCTAGATAAAGCATCGCAGTTTTTCTTATAAAGATATAGGTTCATTGACCCATCGCAATGAAGAAAGTTCTTGAGCAAGAGCAAAACCATCTCTAGGATGTATACCAATACGTACATACATATATTCCTACAAATACACGAATGTATGAACTTACAAAACTTGAAGATTTGGAAACATACAAAAAATTCAGAAAACAAGTTAAATAAACACATATAGATACCTTTTGCATACATAAATACATACACATACATAAACATATGTGCATGGACGATGTTAAGGTATCTAGTCCTCTAGTTAACTAGTTAAGACTCTACTAATCGAGGACACCAAATTTGCAAAACAATGATGATGAATAAAATTAAATACTATTGATATAAATGCATGATAACTATATGCAGACATGGTTTGAATAAAATTAATACATAATACATATAAATTAGTTATATTAGTTATTAAATAAAACTATTAAACATGTAACGGAGGATCTTTGGCTTACTGAACTTTCCTTCGAATTCAGTGAGGGTGAATGATAATTTACAAGGTTATTTTAAAACTTCATAGGTGCCGCACCAGCCATTGAGACCAAACCGGCTTTTTACACAATTCGAATAAATAATGTACACATAATCTAGGTTCTTAAGGTTTTGATTCAGTGGTTAAGTAGAGAATATTGATTGGACTAGTAAAGCAAAATCAGCAGCTTGTTCACAAATTGCTCTAGTCCGTATGTACGTGCGTGTGTTTCAGAAGTCCCAAAAACTAACGATGGTCTGTTCCGTTTAAGGATTTTCAACATAATCAGAGTTTTTTTAAGTAATTATCGTAGCATTTAATACGAGGCGGGGGACGTTTACTTTTACCTCATACGCACTTTCCAAGTTTCATCGTTAAAATTAATACATTATGATGATAAGTAACGGTAAATTTACATGTCATCAAAAGGTTATCACAGCTAGTGGAAGGTTGGGGACACTCCTCCTAAATAAATTTAGCTGAAGTAATAAGCTTGAGGACCGTCCTCATGTCATAAACTATCATTATCAGTATTCCAGTTGATTTGACCGCAAGCAAAAGGTCTGGGACGAGCAGAACAATAAAAATCCAGTTTCATATTTTTAATCAGTAATAACATCTGTTTTTGGTGAAACTGTTTGAAACTTTATTTCAGAATTCAATGAATTAAGAATTTATGAACAGAATCTGGCATAGTTCATGAGATATTAACTAACTTGAATTGGAAATAGATTTCTATTTGACTACTAGTCCCAGTCCACATTTTTGTTTCCCGATTACCTAGTCCGTACCACCATATAAAGATCAAATGTTTATAACTAAAAGTAAAAAGTGACTTTATTTACCCAGGATAACCCTATTAGCTACTACTAAGCTGTTCACCCCAGAAGTCTTGTGAGGGTCACCCCTTATGGGTCCAGTGTTACTGTATGACGAAATCTAAGTACCCGGAGAACACCTACGATGCATGATGGAGTCAAACTGGACAGCACTCTTCTCATATGTGACTAAGGTAACTTTAATCAGAAAACTGCCTATAAAGCTGGAAATCGAACCCTAGTCATGGAGATGAGAAACACGTGCACTTCCACTGTGCCAGCTGCATCTTCTTTTTATCTAACTAAGATAATGATAATTAATAACTGTATGATTATAATTGTGGTAATTATTATTCATAAACATTAGTCCAATTTCTTGAATTATAGGCTAATACTGATGCCGTTTTTTGTTATGGCAACAATACTCGAGTTCTTATAAGAAGTGCGAAACTTACTGGTCAATTCCTACCCCTGCTTAACCAGGTAAATAAATTGAGAGGCAAATATCTTGATAGACTGTATTTTTGTCGTTGAAATACTATACTTTTTAATTTAAAGGCAACAGACCTGAATTTCATTAATGGATCAATCGACACTGGATCGATTTCCTGCAGGTCAGTTTAAGAATTTAACTATTTCAAATTGTGACGGTAGTTCGCATATTTCTATACGAAATATGGGCTCTCGAGTAGATATTTGGTTCCTGGGGGTAAATATATGAATCCTGGATTACAAACAGCTGCATTGTCGATGGCTTAGGGTGCGATCGGCAGCTGTGGTGAAGTGGTGACCATACATCATTGCATATTGTTAACATAAACGTCAGTATTTATTTCATTATCACCGTATACATTTCAAACTGCGATGATAATTCAGGCATTTCCATACAAAACACAAGTTTTCCAGCGTTTAAATCAAGCTGTTCTGTTAACTACAACCATTTCTTAGATAAACAAAGTAGATATATTTCGCACTTTTATCAGATTATGTTCCCTCATAGCGTTTAATATATTCGTAATAATTTTAACACATGTTAGTCAAACTAATACGTGAATGTCTTGTCTTTCAACTCTGTGGAGTAAAACTCTAATACCTGCCCAGATAATTACTCATGCAACATAAATATTAGGAAAAGTACGCTGCTGACCTGAGTAAAACCTAATTCCTCAAAATATATTTTCTATACTCAGCATAGCCTCTTAACCAGAGCTGGGCTCTCCATTCATTCGTCACTGTATAGCTACATTGCCTACGACTTATGAAAGTACACAGGCCAAAAAATGCGTTAGTAGAAACGATAGTACGAACTTTTTTTTTAATACGAGAGTGTTGGGGTTCACTCATGTTATATTATTGTTAAGAATTAGACCGACCATAACTAACATTTGTATATATATTTGTATATATATATTGTATTTATATATTCAATTATTTTGAATTTTTGTATATTTTTGTCACCTTTGGTTGGTTTTTGCATACTTTCCCGGCTGCCTTACAATCAATTCCTGAAACCAATATGCAGTTTCCGAAAAACAATATTTGCCTGATTTAACTAGGATGTCCTTTTCCAATATTGCGGTTATCATTCTACCATGG
>JBAHVQ010000228.1:51258-63426 GCA_036872915.1 Nanipora kamurai | reverse complement strand
GGATGGATGGATGGATGGATGGATGGATGGATGGATGGATGGATGGATGGATGGATGGATGGATAGATGGATGGATAAACCGTTTAATAAAATCATCTCGCAGCCGAAAGGCTGAATTACAAGATTTATATTTATACTATTACATCGTCAAAAACCAGTCTAAATTAGGAATAGGAATACACTGAAATGAAATTGAAATGCCATTCTAGTTAAGTAATCATAATAAAACTATTAGTCTACATCTTCCTAATCAACTATTCTAAAGGTTTCTAATATCAACCATTTTTAAGTCTAAAATTAGTACCCATACACTATTGGGTACTATTATTAAGATCCAATATAATAGAGGTATCCCTAAATCTATTTGTACGATAGTTTGGAATATAAAATGATTTAGCGTTTCTTAACTTATAAAAATTCGGAGCTTCCGGAGGTAGCAAGTGGTGGAGTTTATGACGTTCATCGTTGATAATTGATTTAAAAAGTTTCTTACATAGTTTGTCTCTTCTTGTCCATAAGGTTTTCATTCCTGAGTAGTCCAAAGCATCTTTATATGATAGATCTGGATAAATAATACGTAATGATCTTTTTTGAATCCTTTCTATCATATCCGATAAATACTGCGGTAAACCGTAGTGGAAAACGTGGCATGCATACTCAATTAATGGTCTTATTGATGCCATGTAAAAGCATATTAGATCATTGTTGTCAAGTCCAGACCTCTTCAGTTGATTTAATAAGTATATCCGTTTTGCCGCTTACGTCATTTTAACTACGTGTTCATTCCATTTCAGATCGTCAGTTATAAATAAACCGAGAATTGTTGCTTTCCTTGCTCAGTTAATTTTTGTATCGTTGATGGTAATGGAAGTAAAATTGGGCTGATTTCATTAAAACGTAATCACCATCTCCTTACATTTTGTTGGATTAAGCTGGAATCTATTATGTCGGGACCAATCTACAACAGAGCCTGTCACACCTTGTAAAATACTGACGATAGTATAATTGGTAATATATTCAGAGACATTGGTATCATAGGTCATATTTGAACTTATCACCCTCGAACTGTCATTTAAAATGAATAAGTCATTGATCATAACTAAGAAAAGCCAGAGGCCGAGTTTTGTTCCTTGTGGCATTCCAGCAGGAACGGGTTTCTAGCTCGAAAAGCAGTTATAATTGAGCTTCACTCTTTGAAATCTTCCTGATAGAAAGTCCACAATCCAGTTAAAGACTGACGGTTTGAGACCTATTCCATGGAGCTTCGTACAAAGTATATTATGGTCTATCAGGTCAAATGCCTTACGGTAATCCGTCAAGAGTGTTCGTATAGATCGGTCCTTCTCGTCTACAGCTTCTGACCACCGATGAATTAAGGAGGTTAAAGCTACTATCGTACTTGATCCAGGTATAAATTCAAACTGATTAGGATCCATGCAATGCTAATAAGGATGGCTTCAGATCATGTGTAGCATATCATTGTAGGATTGGGTAGCATAATAAAGGGTGCAAATTAATCTCATTCGTTTGTTCATTGTCATTTAATACCGTCGTTGATACCCATGAAAATGGGGTGGGTGTACCGGGATGTCCATCATGTGCTTGAACACAGAGCAGTCGTACCCTACCAAGCTGCATAATCAAGTGTTTAGCAGAACTCCACCAGGAATTTTTCTGGTCTACTTTAGTCTACTTTACTCAAATCACTAACAATAAATGAATACACTCTTCGCGATTCTTTCCAAGCTGTAAAAGATATTTGTTTTCTGAAGGATATCGTAATGTTTCTTTCGACGTCGAATCACTTTTTACCAATGTTCTCTCACATAAAACAGTCAATATCATCCTGAAACAAATTTATGATGACAAAATTATACAAAACCTCTCTCAAAAAGCAAACCTTAGAAAAACTCATTCCCGATTCTTGTACAAAAACCACGTTTTCTTTCAACAACCAATTGTATAGACAAATAGACGGTGTTTCAATAGGATCGTCGGTAGGCCCCGTTCTTGCTGACATAATTTTAACTGAATGTAAAAAACTTGTCGTAAAAATGTCATTAGATTTTATCGTCGCTATTTTGACGATACTCTAGTTCTTATGAAATTAAGTGACATTCCTGCCCTTCTCTCAAAGTTTAATAACTTCCACAAGAATCTAAAATTTACGCGAATAATGATGTGCATTTCCTTGATTTAAAGATAACCGAAAATGGTATTGACGTTTACCGTAAAAACTCTCACAATATACTCGCTTTTCAAGTTTCGAGCCTTTTTCAAGAAAAACGACTTGGACTAACTCTTTGATTTTTAGTGTTACTAAAATTTGCACTACTTCTGAATTACTTAACAGACAAATTAAACAAATAAAAACTTTCATGTCTTAGAATCTTTCCTTCCGGAATCCGGAACCCGATTGTTTCCAAAATCAGAACTAAACTGTTATCTTCCGAAGCCAAAACTACTCTCAGACCTTCTTTCAGTGACTCTGTACCTAAAAATTTTGTTTAGACTACCTTGTCTAGGTCCAAAAGGACAATCACGTACTAAAATTCTTATCAAAAAAAATTCATCGACACCTAAACACAGACGTCAACATTGTAGTTATCTATGACACCAAGAAAAGTGCCTTTTTTGTTCCTAACAAAGATCGAGTTCCTGACCATTCCCGAAACAATGTTATTCGCGAAATTTCTTGTCCTGGTTGTAACCATAAATACATAGGCAAAACTGAACGTTGTCTCCAAACTGGTATTTCTGAACACTCTAAAGACTTTGATACTAGTGGCAGAGCATATTCTCAACTGTCCATACACAGTTCGATCAGCGATATAAACATATGATAACTGAACAAGATAAAAAATTCATGTTTGAGTGTACTTTGCATGAACATTAAAAGCAGCTCATTCTCACTAGTCAGCTTTAGGCTCACTGAAATTATTATTTGTTGACACTTGTATTCTAAATTCTAGCGCTTGGACGTTGCCGAATTCACTTGACCAGTGTGGCTTGCCATGGGGAGATACAATCATGGGGTTCGACGGTAAAGTCCATGATACAGGACTGTCCTTGTAACCAATTAACATGAAGCCACCACCATCAGTTGTAACGTCACACCAAACCTATCATAATATACGTCAGACAGCACAACATGATGAAAAATGTAACATAAAATGGAACCATTTATTTTCACATTTTTGTATAACGTACTCCTATGGTTAATCTACGAGCAGAACATGCGCGCAATAACGCTAGCGAATAAAATACAACCGTTTTTTGCTTATATGTACATTCTCCACAAGTAAGTAAATTCAGGAAAGTTTTATAACTGAGCCCCTGACGGAAATCGAACTAGTGACCCTCTGAATATTAAGCTTTCCCTTTGTTAGAAAGATTTCCTTCAGTAATTGTAGTGTTATAAAGTTCCCTTTTTTGGTTTTTTCATGATGACTTGCAGTCTTGCTGAATAGAGTAGTGGTCTAAGTGCCTGTGGATGTGCTTCCTGCCCGACTGATCAACAAAAACAGCAAAAAAACTTTTTAACAACAATCTCGATTTTTAATTTTATTTGAAATATATTCCTAATGTTTGCAACTTTCTTCTTTGGTTACAACTTAAAGGTTAAGTGGAAGTTGATATGACCACGTCAAAATTGCTAGTGTCAGGTTTAGCGAGGATCTTTTAAACTTATTACGTAATCAACACGCAGATTTAGTAAGAAAATTAGGATAAATAGACTATGTAACTTAATAAGTACATGGAAAAAAAATATATATAGTAGACAGCATAAATACAATTTACAATGACAATGATTTAAGATAATAATTAGGTTAATATGATATGTTCCTGTTTTTTTTTGAGGTCCGGTTTATTCTGTTGAATGTAATTTCCTTCTTCGAGTTTAAGTAGACATTTGTTTGAGGCAGTATCCAGGATTGTGAAGCAGGAAGGACAGCAGACCTGTTTGGAATTTTTCGACGATTGGAGGTGGTTGTAGATCTGAGAGCTTTTGTCCGTGTGAAGCTGCTCATTCATTCTCGTTAGGAGATGACTATTGGTTTCTCCGATGTGAGGAGCCTTACAGCCCACCCACTGAGAGCAGCAGACTAAAGGACACTTCAACGAAACAGGAACTACGACTTTATTGTTGAACATGTCTCTTATTTTGAATGTTGAAAAGCGAGCTTTATATCAATGTTTTTGCAATATTTGATGATTATGTTCTGTAGTTTCTAAACAGAGTTGGTAAATCCTACCTTGAGAACTTTGACAAACCGTCACTTGAATGAATCTACTAATAAAAAAGCCTACTTCGTGTTATTTTACGTCGGGATCTACTCAACCATATATCAAAAGAAACTACAGAACATAATCATCAAATATTGCAAAAACATTGATATGAAGCTCGTTTTTCAACACTCAAAATAAGAGGCATGTTCAACAATAAAGTCGTAGTTCCTGTTTCGTTAAAGTGTGCTTTAGTCTGCTGCTCTCAATGGGTGGGCTGTAAGGCTCCTCACATCGGAGAAACCAATAGGCATATCCTAACGAGAATGACTGAGCAGCTTCAAACGGACAAAAGCTCTCAGATCTACAACCACCTCCAAACGTCGGAAAATTGCAAAAAAGTCTGCGGTCCTTCCTGCTTCACAATCCTGGATACTGCCTCAAACAAATGTCTACTTAAACTCGAAGAAGGATATTACATTCAACAGAATAAACTGAACCTCAACAAACAGCAGGAACATTTCATATTAACATAATTATAATCTTAAATCATTGTCATTGTAAATTGTATTTATGCTGGCTACTATATATATATTTTTTTTTCCATGTACTTATTAAGTTACATAGTCTATTTATCCTAATTTTCTTACTAAATCTGTGTGTTGATTACGTAATAAGTTTAAAAGATCTTCGTTAAACTTTACTTAAACAATTTTAACGTGATCATACCAACTTCTAATGAACTTTTAAGTTGCAACCAAGTGCCTGACGAAGAAAGTTGCAAACTTTCGAAACATCTTTCAAACAAAATTAAAAATCAAGACCGTTGTGCTGTTGTTAAAAATTATATGCCAGTTCATACTAAAAAGATCATTTAAAAGAAAATTTGCCTAAACACCGTTTAATGTGTGAAATGAAAAGAAATCAGTATTTAATCAATAGTTGTAATTCGGTAAGAGATTCGTCCTATTCGGAAAAGCTTTTCCTTCAATTTATTCGGTTAAAACAACTAGCATCTTCGCCAAAATTTATATGGACATTTAGATACATTCTTAGATCCATTGAACTTCCGTTGCTGTTCCTTTCGCAAAACAATGTTAAGAGACGTGAGAAGTTTAGTTTTTGCGTTTGATGGAAGCAGTACACATTGTATCTTGCTAAAATTTTGTTTCAAAAAGATTTAATTTAGTGAGAAGGAAGCTCTTACCTACTTGCTATACGTACATTTGTTGCTACGTGCTGAACATTCTTTGTAGTTAAATGAAAGGCCTCCTTTTTTGGCAACATTAATCAAACCCTTCAAGTTCTTATGCAAAGCAAAAAGAGTTAGGCTGTGCCGAAAACTTGATGTAAGTTATTTTGAGACAACGAGGGATATTCGATTTACTCACTGAGGGCGAAGCCCGAGTTGAATAAATCGCGTATGTACGAGGTGGCTCACAATGACCATCTTATATTCCCCATGGGATGCGCAGATCAGACGTGCTTAGGTGTCTGCTTTCCTTTTGCTTGCGGTTATCCCACATTTTTCGCTCCAGTCAAAGTTTGATAAAGCATTACAATAAGAGGTGCACGTAATATTTAGTAGAACGTGTCTTATAACTTAGAATACAAAGTCTGGAGTCGACGAGCTGCTTTCAAAGTATGTGATAGAATGGCTTCCAACTGGGGAAGATGGAATGCTGTTCCTATTTGTTAGGAGACTACTTTGCAGTGACTTCGTACCCGAATTTGATGCAAGGCTAACATAACAGGAGATTAATGTCAAGTCACAGATAAGACGTCACGTGCATGGATATTTTATATCGGATAAAGCACTTCTTATTAGTATTCTTAACATGAAGAATACTACCAAGACATAGCTTGTTTTCCTCATATGTTAAAGTTTTCCTTTGACAATGTGAGCCATTGTTTGGACTCCAGTGACATGGTTTTGAGAGTTTATGTTTGAAGCCATTTTATCTGTTCCAAAACCTGATAAAGCACTGTTGCTTGTTTATTAAACAATATTTTAACTCTATTTTGCCCAACTCCACGAATACCCGTCACCAATGCACAATGGCAAAATTTGTCGTTAGACAAATTTCCGGCTCCAATTTCGAATTCAAACGAAGGTTTTACACCACATCTGCACCAAAAACTAGGCCAGAAAATTGGTCTTTTACGCATGCAGCAACGAACCGTGACATAAAGTTTAGCAAAAGTTTTTGAATCGTGTTTTCAATTTTATCGGACATTAATGAGTTAGACTAGAAAATATTTCTTGGCAAATCCATTTTTTCGGTTTCTAGAAACCAGTGGTGAACACGATCAATACTGAACAAATTGAGATTTTTTGATTTTCTCTTAATATTCCTTTTTCGCATCGTTTTGCAGGAGATGTTGGATATATTCCCCATAACAAACAAAGGAAAACCATAGGGATATAAGAATAGATAATCCTGACATTTCCAGCAAGGGACCTCGACGGAGTACTCCAACGAAGTTTTGACAGTTCCCAAACTCTCTTGGCTTATTACACGTTAGTTTTACCGTTACTACCCAGCTTTCTTCCTTTACAGCATTGTCGGGAGTTCAATTTCGTAGCTATTTTAATTCTAATTTTAGTGTTGATAAATGGAAAACTTAGGAAAACGACTAACTTTAAGGTTTTGTTTTTCTTTTGTGTGATTTAATGTGCACGTGCCAATATTTACCAGTCACACAAAAATTTAAAATAAATGTCTAAAAAGACTTTCGAATGTTCCACAAATTAATGTAACGACTTATAAAACTCCGACAAATTCAATAAAAATTAAGGTTTAATCAGTTTATGTGTACCATGATAACATGGAACTGATTAAATAGACATGAGTTCTGTACCAACCAGTTTTGAATCAGCTCTCGCCCACTCAAAGTCTCTAATATCTGTAACTTTCATACTTGACTTGAAAATGACGTAAGAAGTTACATTTTGTTAGTTCTTTTAGTATTTTTATTATCTGTTATTATAGTTTGTATAAGATTCGATTAGATGGTTCTTCTAAATTCTTGAACATAGCTTTTGTACTATACCTGGCATAAACATTCTCGTATTTTCAAATTTTTCGATTGACTTGAAAATGTCATAAGGAACGTCGAATCGGTAATTCTTTTGAATTTTTGTACACCATTATGATAACTTGTATAAGATTGGAAGATTTATCTGCCAGCCAAAAGCTAAACTGGGAAAATAATGATTCTCGTAGTAAACTGTAACTTCTTACCTGCTCTAAATGAGCAAACTAAAAGTGGACATGAGTGCTAAAATCAGAAATGTGCCGCTCAAAAAGCCTGTCATGTAAGCCGGAAAATAAGAGTATGTGAGGTCAAGTTTTGTTGTGGTACTGAGTAACGAGATTGGATACAGTTCTAAAACTTGCACAGCTCCATAGGGAAGGCGTTATCCAATTATTTGATTAGAGAGAGATTGAGTGAGAGAGTGGGAGGGAAGGGGAGAGAGAGGTTGGAGGAAAGGAGAAAGACAGGATAGGAGAGATGAGGAGACAGAGACAGAGAAACAAAGAAAAGGTATAAGAGATGTCTCACTTTCCTTCAACTTGTTTCCATGGATATTATTTCTTTCCTGTGTTGTAAATATTCACAAAAATGTTTTAACATCAAAACCAGTTTATTTCCCATATTTAGTACACACCTTCGTCAATCCCTTCAAACCACGAGTCTTAATCCAGTAGAACCCACTTTTTGCATCACGTTTCTTTCGGACAATGTCAGAACAATCTTCTGCTGGATTAAAAAACTCACCCAACGTTGGAAAATCTTAAAAAGCAAACAATTTTATTATTTTGAATGACTGCATATTGTGAACATACCAGCCAGCATTTGATTGGTAGCTTATAGAATTTGATAGAATTTTCAGGAAGTTTTGGCCGGGATAGTCGTCAAAAAAACCACAATAACTAGAATAAATGCGAAAACGTATAATCACGGGACTGTCGTATATTTCACCAACTTTCGAAGTTAATTCTCCGATTAAATACAAGAAATTAAACTACATATTCTTACTATCAAGTTCTCTCCAGATATATTTTCCATTGCTTATTAAACAAATCAGGACTCTTTCTCTTTCATTTCGGCCGCTTACAATGACCGTGTTCCCAGCTCTAGTAGAATTACACTCTCCTGGATCTTCTTTGTTAATGGCTGCCTTTGCCTGGAAAAGGTAAACAAATGCTTGAAAAGAGCTTCCTACAGCAACTATGCTTTGCTACAGATACTTAAATCTTGTACTTCGCCAAAAGTTTCATCATGACGACAATAAGTAGCGGAAGATGTCGAATAAACCAACCAAATATTATGATAGGCCAATGTATGACAACTACTAGCAATGCTTCCACAAGTTGTAAGTGAAAACAGTGCTTCCACTTGCAAGGAAATTTCTTTGCAAAGGGAAATTTTGGACTTTCCAAGGAAAAAAGCAAGGAAAAAAGCAAGGATATAAAATTTGCAAGGAAAAGGCAACAAGACAGGACACATATTGATAGCAGTATTGTGTATACTGATATGTTTATCCTCTGTAAATATTTCTTAAATAAATAAATAAAAGATATTTGATCTTAGAGATGGAAATGGAAAGAAAGTTTGGAGATTCTTATAATCGTTAATGAAAAAGACACCGATCCTACAATTGAGACTCCTTAAAAGCCGATTACAGCTGACTGTGACGTAGCCTGAGTACAGACGTACTTCGACCCTCCTAAGAGGAAGGTTCTTCCCGTAATTTTCACGTTGAGAAAGCGGAAGGGAGTCTCCACGTGCTAAATTTATGAAGCGTGGAATCACTTATAATTGGACAAACCGAAACTACATGTAAGTAACAATTTTGCATTTTGTCGTTCACAACTTTCCCCACATGTGAACTGTTTTGAACTTTTGAGTCTCGACTGTGCTCATTTGTTCTTCGATATATATAAACTAATATTTCTGATGCTTGGTTAGGGATGAATTTTCGGCCTGATATTCACGTTCAAATTGGAAGTGCTATCGACGAAGAAACGAAAGCGGCCTAAACAAAGTCAATCTTTCGTACTGGTTGACTGATAAGAAGAGTCGTCACTCCAGGGTAGCAGGCTAGGCGGACAATGGCAACCCAATCTTGTTCCCAGACCCAGAATTCCTCTGGTCGTATGATAGCTGTGACCTTTGTAGCGCAAAATGTATTGTTAACTAACTTCGCTCCCCTTCTGAAAATGAGTTAAAATTCGACATGGTTTTACGCAATTCTGGCTTAAAAAGGTTTGAACATAGCTTACATAGCTACCTTCATGATCCAACGTTTCGATACTCCTGTCTACTGTCTTCATCAGGGGTAATTGATCTAAACATGAGGTCACTATTTAGAGCCGTCGATTAGGTTTTCTATTAATGAGACGCAAGTAGGCATCCAGTAATAAACCACCGCCATTGCGATTCAATGGAGCGGGGGCGCTATTGATATGCCATGCCTCCAGACAACGTCTTTGGTGGTAACGTACGCAATCGCATGGTTGGTTAGACACGCGTGCTCCGACAAAGTAGAATTTTCTTTTTTGACAAGAAAACTGCCTTTTGGTGCTCTTTTAAGAGCGTTCCAAACTGACGTTTAGCCTGGCCGATATGCCAATATACTCCTGATCACAGTCGTTAACACGGAATGGAATAAATCACGTCTTTTCTCTATTCCTTCGCAACACGATCCTCAGGCTTTTCAAATATATGTGCCAACGTCAAGAATAGCTTTTGGGCAACTTTTGCGTTGAAACTACCTACGATTCTTTTGATAGGTTCCGTAATTCGTTGAATGTACGGAACAATCGCAAAATCCATCATCGAATTTTCATTCTCAGTGATTGTGCGTTGTGCATTGTGGTAGTTTCGTACCACTTTGCTTCCAGCTGAAATGGTCGGCGCCAAGCCAGCATTTTTAATGCGAAGCAAAATAGATTGATTTTATATATTTATTTGACGTCATTAAATCTTAATATACTTAATTAAGCCGGGAACGTTTTAGTTATATTCTCTGGCGAGACCGAGAAAACTGCTGGCGTTAGTATCGAAGAATATCATTCGAAGGTGAATGAAGCAGTAGACACACTTTGAACAAAAACATTCACAAAGAAAGACCCTTAAAAACATTGTGAGTTCGTGTATTAACTGTCGACCATTAAAAGATTTTGCGCCAAGGTATTAACAAATAGCCAATCTATGTAGATCTCGTTGTTTATTTATTTGCAAACGCCTTAAATTGCATTTTTTTTTACTCGTGAAAACTCACAAATTTGTTGGGACACTGTTCTATAAACACCAGACCTCTCAAGTCTCCCGGTTTTCAGTAAGATCCCCCGATCTCTCGATCAGTAATAGAATTCTCCCGACAAATGAATGTACAACCCAATATGGAGAACTCTTAAAATTCTTGTCTTTTAATGTTTCACAGCTAGAAAATTTTCCATTTACATACCGCGAAATGCCGCGTTCGGTAGCTTAGCGTGTGATCTGCTGACTGCTGACCAGAAAGCAGGGGTCTTGGAAGGAGATCACCATATTTGGCAATCTCGTTCCCTGGTTCCCTCTCATGCTGATAAAATTGCGGAAAAGAGAACAACCAAAGAACTTGACAGTGACCCTTCAGATGAATCGGGTAAACAAGTCTTAGCCAAGATGATGCTGTGGGAAAAATAAGCAGCGATGCCAAGGGAACATCTGGTTCAGCTAATGCAAAGTAAACTTCAAGTTAGAATAGGAAAAGTTGCATCCTGTGACACTTATAAAAAACGATCCTCATTCGTTATTGTGTGTACCTTGTAATAAGAAAATTTGTTGCGGCCATCAGGGTTTTTTATGACATGTGTGACGCAAAACAGGAAAAGCAGAAGAAATATCTAATGCTGTTGAAGCCAAGTTTACAACAGCTGGTGTTCCCTGGGCTCGTGAAATCAGCGTGAGTGTAGATAATACTAATCCAATGATTGGCAAGCATAACTCATTTGCATCACGGTGTAAACAGAAAAACCCAGAGATCTTCATAAGTGGTTGCCCTTGCCGTTTGGTACACATTGCTGCTGGCAATGTGTACACGATGCTTCGGCAGAAGTAGCAGGAGTAAATGGGGAAGATTTGTATATAGATCTTTATTACTGGTTTGATAAAAGTACAAAGCGAAAAGGTGAGCTCACTGATTATATGGGGTTTTTTGATCGAGACTATGCAAGAGTTTTAAAGCATGTGTCAGCAAGATGGCTGTCTCTGTAAAGATGCATCCAACGTACACTTGGAAAGTATGAAGGACTCAAATCATACTTTTTAAGTGAGGATTTTGCAGATCAGAGATTTCAAAGGCAGCACGGCGCTTTCAACAATCCCTTGACAGAGTTGCTCTCTTTTCCCCTCATGTTTCAATCCCGTTATTCAGCAACTTCAATAAACTGCTTCAACCTAATGAGCTTATTATTCACGCGCTGCTTGGTTGAATCATACAGTTGGCAAAAACTCTGGCCAACAGGATCATTAGACCCCAGGTTGTTAGAGATACAGAGATAACTGAAATAAACTTGAGTGACCCCGCCACCTACAAACCAAAGCGTTCAATCTATTGGGGAGGCATGACAAAGTTCAAGCTTCAGAAACTCCTCAATGACGGAGACATAAGCGAAAGAGGCTATTCAGCTGTGTTTGATGAGCACAAGCCTATTTCAAGTAGTGTTGTTTAGTTAAAGCTTTTTCATTTAGTTTTAGTCTAGTTTTTGTTTTGCAGATCGTTTTTCATTTAGTTTTAGTTTGGTTTTAGTTGAGCAATTCATTTTCCACTTAGTTTTAGTTTAGTTTTAGTTGAGCAATTCATTTTCCATTAAAGTGTTTATGAAACGAAAATTTCACTTTCGTTTTTATTGCATAATCTGATAGAGTTTTTTATGCTGAGTTTAA
>JBAHVQ010000228.1:20723-51158 GCA_036872915.1 Nanipora kamurai | reverse complement strand
TTGACTTCAGCAGTGTAGGTTAAATGTGAATTTATCGTTTCATATTACCCTGAGGATGGTTCTGAAATAGAATTGACCGTTAGATAGATCCAACATTACTTAATACGGCTCGCTTGCAGCCGCTTGTAAATCAGATACAGCTCGGCTGCTCATGCTTTATCTATCACATAAAACTTTCACAGCTTGTCAACTAGATGTACTGGAAACAGGTTTGTAGCAAATCTTTGAACAAGTTGCAACAAAGCTGCTACTTAAATTATCATCAAGCTGTTAACACGTTGTTCGGTCACAAGAAGGTAACCGTTACTGGAACAATTTTTACCAATGTTGTCGCTAACAGCTTGCTCCGGACGCATTGCAACGACTTCAACTATTTTCTTGAAGATTGTAGCTTGATAATTTAGAACTATCAATCACTTATTTCCAGGTAAATTACAGCTAGGCGTTTCATGATAAAATACAATAAAAACTCTTGTGTAAGGGTTTATATAAACAACAGCACATGGAGCAGTGTCTGTGTTAGTTTACAATGTAGATTAAATGAACTTTATTAATAATTCATGAGGAAAACACAAAGGAAAATCATAATCGTGTTGTGTCTTTAAATGTGATCAAGACACGCTCGTATTTCACGTCGAATGTTCACGGTTAGAAAACATTAATTTTCAAACTTTCTTCGCGATTTAGTGTGTTGAGGGGTTCGTTTTTGAAGCTATTCAAAAAAACTCGTAGTAGGTGTTTTATCGGATTTAAAACACTCGGCTGTCACCTCGTGTTTTATATCTGATAATACACTCCTATTCGTGTTTTAAATGTTACATAACATACAATTATAACACAGAAGCAAGGGACCACAACCATACTAATTATGATGACCAGTAACAAGCACTTTTACTCCTGAAAACAAAGATCCTAAATAGCCCAATTTTTTATACATCAAATATACAGGAACTTAAAGATCTTGGAAAATGGTAGTTCTTAAGAGCATTTTTGCATGGAAAAACTCGTTTGGTTAAAAAAAAAGAAATTACAATTTTCGTAATCTCAAACACAATAAAAACCCAACTCAAATGCAAATAAATTTCTCGACACTCGAAGATACATTACGCTGTATTATTTTATCTTATGAAAAAATTTCTGTCCCACTATTTTCTTTCGTTCTGGTGGTAACTAGTCGAGGTTGTGCCACTGTCTTTTTGCATGTCTCGTAGTTCTTGCATTCTGTTTTCGATGATTTCGCGCATGATCTATAATTAGTCGTAAAGAGAAAATTTTAACTCAAACACACGAAAACTAATTGAAGGTACAATAAATAAAGAAATAAATCAACAACAACTACAACAAAAGCATTACAATGACTTCATTGTTTTATTTTCGCTTAATTAAGCAAAACAACCGGAAAAATTGAAACTCCAGTCCACATAAACTTCTTATTTAAAATCCATACTCTCTTAATTCTAACGATTGAAATGTCAATCTATTTGTCCCTTTTCCTACTCTTTCCAATTTGATCTCAGGGATCAAACGTTTTAGATTGGTAATCAATCTATTACCATTGTAAAAATTAAAAAGATCAATCTAAAAAGTCTTAAGTCTCGATCGACTGTAGAGTGAATGCTGTCTTTGCTGCCAAAAAATGAATAATTTAGATTGAAAAATATTCAATAACTTCAATGGTTGAAATCTTTAATCTTTTAAAATTAAGAGAGAAAGAGCAAATTTCAGAAAGTCGACAAAATAGCGAGACACCGTACCACAAAGAAAACGTCATTCCCTAAAATTTTGGCAGGTGTGTTGCTTTAAGGAAGCTATTCACATACCAGTAGTTTTAAGAATCAACGTTTCAATTTGAAGGTCTTTTTAAGGCTGGTCTACAGGTGCGATTGTCACCAAAACCTGGGTCTTTTCGCAGTAGGAGTGGAGACAAGACCCTAGGAACGGGGTTGACTCAAAACTATTTGATTACCCCGGGGTTGTTCTCGAATAGAACTCGTCAAAAATGAGAACTCACCAAAGGATAGACGTTTTTGTTAATGCTTCATTCCTCGATAACAGAAAAATATAAAAAGTCTCACCAATACACACTCGTGGTCTCTCCTCTCTACCTAATCCCTCTCGTCTCTCACGCCATAATGTCAATCTACCGTCCGGGGGGTGTCCACACAGTGGAAAGGGTGATAAAAACTTATATCTTTCCAAAACAGGGGTCATTCAGAGATCAAGCATAAGTCAACCATCTTGATTTTTAATTTCAAGAGATATCACAGTAGATGACGTCCATGCAAAAACAAACAAACAAAAAACTAAAACACCCACAAACAAGCAAAGATGTGAGCGAGATAATCAAGCAAGCAAACTATCAAATCAATATAATCAACAAATAAAGTAAACCAAAACAAAACAGAACCAAACGTAGTTTGAAATTCAAACTTACATCCGTAGGTGTTCTTTTCGTTATATGAACATTTTTGGCGCGGTAGGATTGCCTTCTTCTCTTGTAATCTCTCTGCTCCGCTAGCATTTGTAGTTTAGATTTAGAATGTTCCTTATCTTCCGCATCTAAAAACAATATAGTTATAGGTGAAAAAAGAAAAATTATTGGTAATTTTTCAAATGTCTTAAACATGGTTAAAGTCGTATTTTTTGAGTGGATCAGTAAATCATAATTTCCTGGCATACGACGTACGTTTGGAAAGCTTAAAGTGAAGGTAAAATCTCAACCCTGATCCATTTATGCCACTTTCTCGCACGTCATAATATCCGGCACCTTGGGGCGCTGTGTTGTCCTGAGAACACATCTGAGAACCTGTATTTGAGGAGAGGTATTGTAGGGGGGTAGGCTGGTTTGCAATCATTTTGGTGGGCCTTTCAAGTGATGAAATCCAAATACTCTAGTGTATAATAACACCAGAAAATACATCTACAGTTAATTCCTGGGGCTTAGTAGGCCCCGTTATTCCAACCTTTCAAATTTCGTCCAATTCGTCCTTCACTTTTCCTCTTTATCGAGCACCGCTGGCTAGCAGCACACCAGACTCGGCAATTTCTGCCTTGCGTTTGCATTTGGTTCGTTATCGCAAAAATACAGCTATGCGTTTTAAAATGAAGATTATATTTACATAATTATATATCCTTTGGAGGCCTTTCATTGTCAAACAAAAATCACAAATAGATGTTTGACATTATGACTACTCGTACTGATTTTGCACTGAACGCATGTTAACACCATTGTTTTCCCCCAGTCAATCCCATAGCACATTGCGCTAGCCGAGCAAAAGAACGAGGATCTCGGCACTGACAACGCATGTATGCATTTGTTTGCATGGGATTTCGCCTGATCGGGCGGGTTTTGTGTTTTCGTCTGGTTGGAAATAGTCAGTTCTACCTAGCAAAACTACCTGAAAATTACCTCAACATCACGCGTTTGAGCGTGAATCAAACTTGTGAATGAAATGTGAATGAAACTAAAATAAGATTGCCAATCACTTTTTTTTTTAGGAAATTACACGAGATGCCGAGATTTCAAATCGCATTCACTCTCATACTCGTTTAAGCGAGACGGAGGTATTAGTTCCAACCTGTCGGCGTATCCTCTGTCATGTTGACATCAGCCAATAACTGCTGTTCTTCAAGCTTCCTTTTAGACTTCGCGATCTAAATGACAAAAACTTATCGGTTGCTTCCTGCTTTGTTTCCCTCTTTCATGTTTCATTGGTGCGAATTCAAAAACCTCATGACAACCGAAAAATGCAAAAGAATGCTCACAGGTAAGATAACTAGCCGAAAACCCTTTCGGTTTTCTACAAGTCGTTCAAAACTAGTTACCCAGCACTCTACTTTTACATCACTGTTTGCAGGGGTCAAGATTAACGGTCGTCCACTCGTCGAAAAACGAGTAAAAATCACCAAAAAGCGAGTTAATGACAAGTAACCGTACCTTTTCCCATGACGCTATTATGGTTTCAGCTCACTAGAAACTACTAAAAGAGCCAAATTATACGAAGAAATCCCGTTGAAAGAAGTTTCGAAAACTAACGTAAAAAACGCTAGGCGCTCGATGGTAAAACTCTGGGTTCAATTTGTCATGAAATGTGTTGTGGAATGCAATAGGGCGTCTCGTAGTCTCAAAGTAACCAGTGACTTTGCTCCTGGGGCCAGTAAATTTTCAGCCTGCTGGTCCCGTGGAAGATCAGATCCAAAAGCTAATTTCGAGCACTGGTTTGGTATAAAACAGGGCTCCCATTAACGCACAGATGTGCGTCCCTGACGCATTAAAACCAGAAAGGACACTTAAAACAACTTGTTGGAGGTCCCGTGGGTCGCACTAAATTATAAAGCCATAGCAGAGTGCTCTGGTTATGGATACAGATAAACGTTCTTGTATTATATAAAATTGAAAAATGTTCCCAGCAACTGACCATTATTGAAATTTCATCAAAACGTTTCAGCTTATTTATCCACTTTATAAGTTTGAAAACAATTTTCCTAGCACTTTTCTTGTGGGCTGATTGACTGTGTTACTTGAGGGACATCTTAAAACTATCTGGGGACCCTTCGAAGCTTTCACCAAGGGTGTCCCAAGGACCCCTTACAACTATGTGCTAATGGGAGCCCTGGTAAAATCTGCTTTGCTAGCTGGTTGGTTACGCAGTCGGGCATCCAAACATAGAAAATTCATGCCTCATTGTTTGGAATGCCTTTTTCCTCGACCATGTTTATATTCCGTTTGTCATCCAGCAAGGCAAGCAAAGGGCCTACACTATTACGGATAATTTCTCAGTCCGACACTTTGCGGGATATATGTATTGTCTGACAGAATAACTTGAGAGTTGTAAGTTTCAAAAAAGTGTAACAAAATATTCAAATACTAGGATCAAAATTTTAAACAACGGAAGCTCGATTACCCGAAGAAGACACGTTTTATACCTCTACGACTTGGTTATAACAGTGTAGACGTTCTTCGGGCGTTTGCCTGAATCGTTCTATGTCTGTTGGAACAGCGGGATTCGATTCACCGGAGCCTGTCAGGAAACAGATGATTATCCTAGTTAATAAATACATTTTAAGAAGAAAAAAGGCCTTAGATAAATATCCCAGAAGGACTTGCAAATATTATAAGTGGTTTGAATTAAAACAGTACGCAAAGATTCTTAAACTTTACAAGAAAGCCTTTTTTAAGCCACTTTGTAAATTTAAAGATTCACTATCCATCCATTCAAAACTGTCTTTAATAGGCCTTTTGCAGCAACATATCACGTGGTACAAAATTAGCTACTCTGGCGCGTGAAGGAATGTGAACATGATCGAAATAATAGACCGTATTCATAATGGCCACCAGTTAAAATATTCTTTTATGTGCATCTTCAGTAGACTTTCTCGCCTCGTTTGGCAACGAAGATTCTTTTGAATTGCAAACACGAAGACAAGGCGAGTGAGGCTAATTTACATGCTCATAAAAGAATATTTTAAACAGCTACCATTACGAATAAGGTCTATAAATGCCAATCACTGAAGCATGGTTTTCTCTTGTATTAGATGTAGCCTTGGGCAGTTTGCCTGCCAGAACAGATAATTTTGTACCATGTGCCACATTCCTCCAAAAGGCCTATTCTTGATACATGTTCTGTTACATAACCAGAACGTGGATGGGGTGAAGGAAAAATTAAAAAGGAAGGACAGAAGTGATGAATGGAGAGAGAATGAACAAACAATTTAGTGAGAATGGGAATTTTCTGATTTAGGAAGATAGTAAAGGAATTTAGAAAGAAAGAAATGATTTTAGGAGTATAGAACAGATTTACAAAGGAGGGGATTTGGAAAGGAAGAAATGTTGGAAGATATTAGGGAAAGGAAGGTCTTGAGGAAGAAAATAATTCAGGAGGAGCATTGTTTACAAAGAACTAAGAGATTTTTGGAAGGAGGAGTTAGGAAACTTGGAAGTCAGGAAGTTATTTGTAAATGATTGAAGTTAGGAAGAAAAGGATTTAACAAGGAAGACATTTAGGAAGGAGAGGAAGACTTAAGAAATTTAGCTAGGAAAGGATTTAGAAATATGGGCAACGATTCCAGGGGAAAGGGGGCATTAACCACTTCTGTACCACATCTCTCCTATTGACAAATAAAATCATCTGGCATTAGCCAGAGTAAAGTCATCTGGCATTAGCCAGAGTAAAATAATAGTCTCCCAAGGCAGGAAAGTAGTTAAGGGACTTTTAGGAGTCTTATGTAGCACAACCTCCCTCCCTTTTTCTTGGCCATAACTTGTTGTATAACCTTCTTCCCTTTCCCTGGACGCTATGGTAAATCAAGGTCTATTGTGCAGCTGTAAACCAGAAACAGCATAAATTTATAACTGAATAAATTGTCATCAACTAACATACCAGATAACATTAAAGGATGTTTTATCTAATTTATAACAGGTTCCTTTTTTAAATATACCTTTTCCTATTTATTAATTAATTATTAATAAATAATTAATTAATTTAAAATAATAATATATAATAATTAATAATAATATTTAATTTATTAATTATTTAATTATTAATAATTATTTAATTTTAATTATTTAATTATTAATATTTTAATATTTAATTTTAAATTAATTATTTAATTTATTTATTAATAATAATTAATAATATATAATAATTAATTTAATTAATTAATTAAGTAATTAATTGTCATCAACTAACATACCAGATCACATTAAAGGATGTTTTATCTAATTTATAATAGGTTTCTTTTTTAAATATACCTTTTCCTATTATTGTCTTCCTAATTTGCTTAACTCCTTCCTTGTCATGGAGGACTTTTGTTATTTTACTCTGGCTATTGACAGATAATGTTACTTGTTAAAGGGTGAGATGCAGCAGTGAAAGAATTAAACTCAAGGTAAACTGGGGTGATTCCACATCCTGCTACAACTAGATATGAAATGTCAGTCATTTGCTTGGCTTTGAGCATTGTTTAGTTTTCAATTAAAGTGTATATGAAATCATTATGAAAAAATGAGTTCTGAAGAAACTAAAGACTTAAGATTTGTTTGCAATGCAAATAACATCCTGCATTTGTTATATTGGATAATGACTTGTTATACAATTAAATATAGCCTCACAGTTATGGAACAAATCCAATCCAAACTGTGCATATGGGTATATTTGTTTCATGAAACTGAGCAAGTTAATTGTCTAGTGACTTAACTATATTATATATCAACAAAATACATGTGATTTTCCATTAACTCATAATGTATTGTGATGTACTGTACATGTACATGTATGCACGTGTTATTTACATATAGTAGAAACTTAATCTCACAAGAATGAGTTGACGTGGACAAAAACTATAGAAGCCAGTGTTTAAAATTTTCAACACTCATTTTTACATTTCATGTGCAACACCTTAAATTAAATCCAGTTATTAGAATGGCTATGACCTCTCTGTATCTTGTGTTAATTACTACAGATTTTTCTTAGGGGGTACACAGAACCCAAAGATCATGTTTCACAAATTTTCATTATATCAACTTGGTTGCAAGAAAAGAAGAATAATTTTTGTTCTACTAGTTAGACTTCATGATTGGGGACCTGCATTAAAAGTTTTGGCAGGCAGTGGTGGACACTTCCCAACATATTGGGGGGGCCATGAAGTAAATTTGATGTGAACTTTTGGCCATGAAGCCATGACAAATGATGCAACATCGGTGGTGCAACATGAGTGGATGTCAACATCGTCAGCCGTATTATGTTGTATAGTGTATTGTCTAAACATGTTTAACTGAAAAAAGTTTTTATCTGAAGAAAAATAAACAAAACCTTTTTTCCAAAATTATTGGGGAGGCTTGTGCCCCCTCACCCCCCTAGCATCCACCACTGTTGGCAGGCTGGAATTTTCCCAACTACATGTACTATATGTGGATTTTACAGTAATTCAAAACATAAACATTATAGGCTTGAATTATAAATTCAACAAATGAAACTTAGCCACTTACTTGACAACACTGAAACAACTGATGATGATGACTTGTAGTAAAAACATGTACTTTGATTAACGTCCTATGTAAATAACAAAGCAGAATCTTTTCAACAAAGTGAAGGAGAATTACAGTACTTAAATGAGAAGCTGGTAATGTGGACAAATTTATTGTTAAGAAAGACAAAAATTATACTAGATTTGGTTTATGTTAAAGTTTCTTTTATTTATATCTTGCAATGTGAACAATTTTCCAATGCAGCAAGGTGGATAATCAGACATGATTTTAGGCTACTCAGTGGCTTAAAAGGTTTTCAACACAGCTAACAAAACTACTGTTCATGACCCAACATTTTGACACTGCTGTTTACTGTCTTCACCAGGGGTGATGATTTAGAGCATGAGGTCCATCTGAATTTTATACCCTCATAGAACCACTGATAATGTTATTTATTGAGATGCAAAGCGGAATCTTGTAGTAAACCACTGTCATCAGCATTCAGTGGATTGGAGCAGGGGTTACTATTCGTATGCCATGGTTCCAGACAGCATCTTTGATGGTAACATGGTGTGGAACCTGATGCTGACATGTGTTGATATATATGTACTTGAAACTTAAACTCTCATAATTATTGAATGGCAAATTAACTGAAATTTGTTGTAATTTGATATTTTCATTCATATATATTCTGTATATTTGCTGTACAAGTAATTTACCAGTTAATAATATAATGGTGTTGGGTGATGAAATAAAATATTAGTTGTATTATTGAACCATTAGTTGATATGACATATACTTCTTATATTTATACAAAGACTTTATAACATGTTTTGCACTGCGCTGAAACATTTGACTCACGAGTGTTGTAGTGACTTCTTGCTACTCGACAATTTACCTTGTAGTGAGATAGTCAAGTAGTGAGAAGTCAGTACAATCTTGCCACTTGCACTATCTCACTCATAGCACCATGGACCATTTTATTTCTATGTACCAAATTCCAACTCGGGCCTATTCTCCCTTTTGTTTTCCACTAAATATGTTTACTTTAAAACACTTACTTTTTGTAAGTCAACACCCAACTTCCTCAATTGACACTTGCCTACATGCTTGTCAAAGTGACGAGATTCCACCAAATGATTTTCATTTATTGGACACCTTACTGACTTAACATGTTCCTAGTAATAACATAAATTTCAGTGAATAGTATGAAAAGACACTAGCTTTTGACCAAGGCATTTCAATCAAAATAACAAAATAAATAATCAAAGAGTAAATGAATGGATGACATTTACTCTCGGCCCCTTATCCTGTGAAACGTGTCGTCCAAACCCACATGTAAACTTTTTTCTTACCATACCTGGCTAGACAACAGCTCTGCATCCCAATCAAGAGAATTAGTAATTTCCTTTAGAATTTCGCTCGAATTTTTAAGCAGGGATGAGATTTCGTTTATTATATTTACTCGCATCAACGACGAACATTTTACGTCCATTCTCAACCCTAACAACAGTTACGAAAGCGATTGTACCGGTGGTATGTGGAGCTAGGCCAATTTTGGTTCCCCCCTGAAATTTCGTAGGTGTGCATCAACCGACGCTGTTTGGGGTTGCGGCTAGGCAACGAAGCGTGAAATACAGTGTTTTGTCGATGTTTTCAGCAAATACAGGACTCCTGTTGTTTCAAGTTCTGTCTGTAACGTTAGCAGTTGAATTAACGGCTGTTCTTCTTCGTAACTCGTTGTCAAATTGAGGAACAGAAAGAACCATGTCAGGTGAGATACCAGTCAACAGATATTAAAGAGTAATAAAATACAGGGTTTTCTCATTTCTGATAAGGAAGCATGAATGTACAGGGGTGAGCTTCAATTTCTTCAAACGTTTTTGAAGCTTTGTCTTGTTCGATGAGAAGCCCGAATAGAACACAGTCAAAGTTACAGTGGATGGCTTTGCATTATTAAATCGATCGGAACTACATCCCCTGTCAGTGATTTGGTGATAGGACAAACGACAATTTCACTTTCACTATCAACAACATTTCCACCTTCATCCATTTCCTAAATTACCCCATGATTCTTCAAGATAACGTTGGTTATCGTTGGTACTAATTTGTGCAGTTGTTAAAAAGTTGGTAATGTAACGATGTAAATGAGAATTCATTTGTAACGAACCTCGAGGACCTGCACCTAAATTGCGACGTTGAATATGTTCAAATTCTTTGAATCATTGTCCGTGTACAAAGTTATAATGGTCTGTTTCTTCGATAAGCCTTTTATTCACAGGGGCGGATCTAAATTATGTCCAAACTCCTCAAGGAATATCTTAGAAGCTGTCAACTGTTATGGTTCGTTGTGGGTTGCAAAAAGCATGAGAGAAAATATCCGGCCACCCGCACTTCGTACCCCGACTGCATCATATTACCCAATCGCTTGTTAAAATGCCGATGATGTATCTGAATCTATATCTGTTACAGGGGTACCTCTAATACCTAAGGGTACAGACACCTCTTTGGTGACCAAGGGTTCTCCCTTTGATAAATAAAATCGTTCAATATTAGCCAGAGTAAAATGCCAAAATCTGATCATTCGAGAACAAAAGATACAGGTGGCAAGCAGTTTAAGGTCCTAAACTGTTGTTTCAGCCTCAAGGGGGCAACTAACGTACAGTATCAGGTTTCTTATGTACAATATAACCCAAGTAATAAGCAGTAATAAGATTCAATAACTGTAATGATTTTGCTAATCATCTCAGAACCAACCAATGATTACACAGGATTGTTTGGTCCTGCAAGTCAAAAGCTGCATTTTAACTTGTACTTTAGTGCATATTGTGAATTATTACAGAAACTGGTCCAGGGGAGGCAATTTTACAATGACTCCTCAATGAAGGAATTCCCTTAATGGAGGATGGACCTGTTTATGAAAGGCAAAATTACACTCATTTGATGTAGAGCAGTTTGATGTCGAAAAACTTACATGATTATAGTTGTTTCAGAAGCTAGTTGAAAAACTCGTTTATCTTGTTTACAAAAACGAAGAGGAGAATGGCCGAAGGTTCAAGCATCGTTGATGGACATACAGCCGTTCAGTTGCCAGAATGCGCTTCAGATTCTACTGCCCCAAAAAACCCCTGCATGTCTTCTCAATTCTCTGCTATGGCTGCGGACAATCAAGTTACCGACGGTTTCAAATCACCACGAGAATCGTCGTATCAGTTGTGCAGAGATGGCCACATTTAATAGGTCATGGTAGGGAAAGGTGGCTATGTGTTAAATGCGCTTGTTAACCCGAAATCGCACCTTGAACATGCTCAATGTGAATGCGTTCCTGGAAAGGGAATTAAAGCCAAATGCAAGCATAGTACATCTGTGTGTTATGTTCGTCAAGACTTTAGCCGACGGTTATTCGTTTACGCGTCGACGCTGCAACGCATTGTGTGTCGGCCAAACAGCCCGTTATATACACACACGAGTATTGGACCATTTGGGAGACACTCCTTTGACGGGGAAAAAACGCTCTAATCCTTCTCCTTCCAACATCCTTTCTCACCTTACTGATACCGGTCACTCCGCTTTAATAAACGACTTCCGTATCCTATCTTCTTGTACCTCATCTTCCGAACTTTTAATTAGAGAAAGTCTTTTATTCGCAAACTAAACCCCTCTCATAATGCTAATCTCAGCTCTGTTCCTCTATCTGTATTCTAATTCTCTCTCGCACTTTAACCGCACCACCTCACCTCTTCCCGTCATTTCGTTGTCCAGTGTCACATGTAATTTAATCCGTCTTACTACCAATATATGCAGTGTTAAAATTGTAATTGTCACTCTGAAGCCCGTTTTAAGCCCGTTTTAGACGTCGAATTCCCGTCGAATTTAATTCGTCGCATTTAATGCAACCAATTTTATTCGTTTGAAATGCGACGTCTAAACTAATTGAATTCGACGCGTCGCATTAAATGCGACGCTGTCGAATTATGCGACGAGCTCTGTCGCATAATTCGACGGAAATGCGATGTTAATTTAAACGTTGAAGTTCCGTCGCGTCGAATAAAATGCATAAATTACTATAATTATAATTCCTATCCCATAATGCAACTGATGATGTTACAGGTTGCAACGAAAAACGTTAGTCAATCGTGTAAATAAATTTTTAAAATTTTGTCAAAGCTGTGTTTTGCGTTTAACGCTGGGCACTTATTTTCATATTACGCTCAAGATTCGTCAAGCTCGTAACCTCAGAAAAACGATTTCTGAGCTCTAGACGGAGCTCGAACCCGCAACCTTCTGATGACCGGTGAGACGCTCAAACCATTGAGCTGTCAAGATTCAGATGGTGAGCCAAGGTGCAGGTTCGTCACATGTACTGCCTAAGCGGAAGTCACGATATGATAATAATGCAAATACTAAATGCTGAACACTGATCTGGTTCATGTGGGAGCTTGGTATATATCAGACGACCAACGAACGTTCGTCAAGCACGTAAAGTCAGAAAAACGATTTCTGAGCCTTAGACGGGAATCGAACCGCAACCTTCTGATAACCTGTGATAACCATTGAGCTACCTGACTGAGATGGTGAGCTAGCTCAACGGAAAGTTGCGGGTTCGATTCCCGTCTAGGGCTCAGAAATCGTTTTCCTGAGGTTACAAGCGAGACGAACGTTCGTTGGTCGTCTGATATATACCAAGCTCCCATATGGGCAAGATTAGTGTTCAGCATTTAGTACGCTTAAGATTCCTGCCTAGCCGAAGGTGTTGTCAGATGAAGAATCGCTATTCTGCTAGATGAGCTCATGAAATAGAATCAACCATAATCTTCAGGAATCATCATCTTGTAACCTTTCCTTACCGTGATGTTTTGAACGTGGTCATCTGATACGACAATTCTCGTTGTAATTTGAAAATCGCTGGTAGCTTGATTGTCCGCTGCAGTAGTGTCAATAAAATAGCAGATAATCTGCGCCATCGAGAAGACTTGTATGGGGTCTTTTGCGATCGTAGAATCTAATATACATTCTTGCAATTGAACAGCTACTCGTTTATCAATGATGCTTGAACCTTCGGTCATATCCCCGCTTCGTTTTTGTGGGCAATTCACAAGTTTGAATGTTACAGAAACGGATATACGCACCACCACATACTCCGGCTACTAGGTGAAACGTCTTAACCAATCAGAGGAAGGCTTGTTTGGGTGTCACGTTTCAAAATGGTTCCACCAGTAACTCGCCCATCACTCAGCTATTACTTGAAATATACCCTCTGTTGTTGACGTCATTCGTTTCACTCTGTGCAGGGATCAGCTGGATAAAGAGATCACAAAACCATGAAGAAAAGTTTGTCAAGCTGAGGCAACTTATCCAAGAAGAAAAAGTGTCCAAGATTGGAACATTCTATGTGAGTTTTACTAAAGAATTTAAGATCGGTGAAGGTCGTGATGGTACATGTGTTTACATTGGTTTATCAGACGATGGAACTGAAGTGGCTGTGAAACGTATGTTAACCCACACTTGTAAGGATTTGGCCGAAAACGAGAAAAGAATCTTAAATATGATGAAGATGCAGAAGTCAGCGCATATCGTGAGATATTGTTACTGCAAAAGTGATGACCCTTTTAGTTATCTTGTCCTCGAGCTGTGTGAAGAAACGTTGGCGGATTATGTTGAGAGACTTAACCAACACGAGTTAGAAGGATGTGCTCAACGCTTGATACGTGAAATACTAACTGGGCTGCTAGCACTTCATGGTACTGGTAAAGAAGTAAAAATTCTCCACATGGATCTGAAACCGTGGAATATTTTGGTCGACGTCGAAGGTCATTTACGTCTTGCAGATTTTGGTGTCAGCAGAGAACTCGGCCAAGATAGTTCAACTGTCAACACTGGAGGAAATAAAGGTGCGAGATATTGGCGAGCTGCGGAATCAGTGCCTGTTGAGGAGAATTCTAATATGAAAGTGATATATAAAAGGAAGTCGGACATTCAGGTGGCAGGAATGCTCGCTTATTATATTTTAACCAAAGGTGGACATCCCTTCGGGGTTGAATACAACCGAGTGAAAAACCTGATCGAGGGCAACCCCGTCGGTTTAGACAAGTTATCTGACCCTTCAGCCAAAGATCTCGTATCCTGGATGCTTCAACACCAAATCGAAGACCGCCCTTACGTTGAGCAAGCTTTGATGCATCCCTACCTTCTGAAGAGTGACCAACAGTTCAGCATGTTGGTGCGTTTTGGCAATGAACCAGAGATCAAGGATAAGGATGTCAGTTGTGATGTGGTCAAACAACTGAATGAAGATTCTTTATTGAAAAGCACTGACTGGAAATCCAAGATTGATTCTGAGGTCCTTACGCACATGGCCAAGTTTCGCAAGTACGATGGTAGTACAGCTGCCTTGGTCAGATTAATTCGAAACGCATGGGAACACTGGCGGGACGAGAAGACTCCAGAAGCAGTTAAAGATAAAATTAAGGACCCCGTTGAATATTTTCTGACAAGGTTTCCTGTTTTACCAGTTGTCGTTCACAGAACTATTAGAAAGAAGCCAGATTGGATGGAAAGGCAAGGAGTGAAGGAGTTTTTCACTCTTTCGAAGTGAAACAAACTGTCGTGGAATTGAATGTTGCTCTATTATGTAGGTCTTTTAACTGTTTAATTGTTATTGCTTGGTCTCTTACGGAAGGTGTTCATAGGCAGGAAAATAACAAATTGACATCGTCAAGGTTAGTGTAGTCTTGAGAAAGACTTTTGGTAGAAGTGACTGACGTTTCGACAGCCTTAGCGGCTTTCATCTGCAGAGTCAAAAAGTCCATGATTCTCCCAGGTTCAAACCATTTACTTTAAAATAACAAATTGTTGGACAAGAAGGAGACTGATCTTAAATTAAGTTTGTATTAATCGAGTTCGCAAAACATATTACATGAAGATGTTTTCTCCACAAGTATTAATCTACACATTTGTACTTCTGTTTGAACAGTTCGCTTTGATGTACTTTATGAGTGAATGAATGAAGTTTATAAAAACATGCACCATGGTCTTCATTGAATTAATGATATTTACCTTAGCTTCCTAGAAGCCTTGAATCTACAAAGAATGTGTTGAAATTTTCCTTCGCAAACTTTTCAAAGACTGTTGAAAAAACTTTTCAACATCTCAGTCGTCTGACATTTACCAAGCTCTCACATGACAAAACTTTGTGTGCAGCATTAAGTATTTCCATCATTATTATCATATCGTGACTTCCGCTTAGGCAGTACGTATGACGAACCTGCTCCCTAGCTCACCATCTGAGTCATGGTAGCTCAATGGTTAGAGCGTCTCACCGATTATCAGAAGGTTGCGGGTTCGATTCCCGTCTAGGGCTCAGAAATCGTTTTTCTGAGATAACGACCTTGACGAACGTCCACTAGTCATCTGATATTTACCAAGCTCCCACATGAACAAACTCTGTGTTCAGCATTAAGTAATTTCACGTTTATAGTCGGGACAAAATAACTAATCGGGATAAAATAATAATTCGACAAGATCGCTTCTACGCATGTGTACCCAGCCGTACTTAGTTACCAGTCTCCCATTAAAAATTACCCGAGGAAACCTCCTCAAAGAAAAAATATAGTAGATACTTTTGTCAAACCAAATGAATTCAAAATTTTATGTACATATTTTAAATTGTTTTTACACACCTTCGCTTTTGTAAAACGTCTTAAAAAGAAAATCTAAAAAGTTCAAACTATGTACATGAACTATTGTATTTATCTGAAACATTTCAGCCATTGTTATATGAAGATATTTGAAAATGGTGAACTATTTCTAGTAGGATTTAAATGCATGATCTCTAACTTCACAAATTAATTCTACTTACTAAATAAAATGAACTATCAGATAAGCGATTTCGAACGATTTAAACTACCAGTTAATATCAGGTATGTGAATTCATAGATACTGGTCCGATTCATGGTTAGATGATACATAAAATGTAATTAGTGTTTCATTTCACACCAATAGTTTCTTGTTATACATCTACACAACAGAACCTAGAAGTTCCTGAAGAGAATACTGGACAATATATGTTACAAGATAACAGTGATTGGTAAATCCTAAAATTCTGGAGGAAGGCAGATTGGCTGATGTTGATGAATGTTACTTTTGTTGTAGCAATTAACAGAATAGTGAGGCTCCATTTATACAGCACTCTACAGGTGCGTTTACATTAGCAAACTCAGACCGGACTTTGGTTGGATTTGGACTGCATTTAGCTGAATTGGTTGCGCTCACAGTACTTAGGATTTTTTAGAGTCTATCACGCATTAGATCTCCTCGTACTGTTTTAAAATTCTTAACACCCTTGCATTTACTGCTAGCCATTAATACTTCGGACAACTATTTCATCCTTTAAGTCTGTCCACTTCAAGTCAAATGCCAGTCCGGCAGCATTCACACTCGCGACCGAGTCTGCTTTAACTCGTCGACATTACTTACAACATAGTTTATACAGGCTTCAGCTATGAAACCTGTGAAAGCAATGAAAACAAATCCAGTAGCATGAAATCTTGGTCTAAAAGATACAGCAGGTACTTGCTTTTGCAGTGGATTTTTAAAAGTACTTTCGATACTATTTATGTAAAACAATCTATAAAAAAACTGTAAACCTGTTTGAGTTAACATGAAGTCAGACGCGAGTTTTACCACTCAAAATATCGACGCCTCAAAAACGCCGAGCACTTTAAGTCTTGCCGTGAGCTGAACCAGGACCCAGTTGTTGAAAGGGCGATTAACTTAACTGAGGATTAGTGAAACTTTTTTAGATAAAACACTTCTGACGTAGGAAAGAATGTTAAATGTTTTCTGTTCATATATCATATAAACATTGAAAGGTTTTATCCAAAAAAATTTTAACTAAAATTGTCCAACAGAACATGTTCAACAAAAGAGCCGATTAAATTTTAACCCAGGATTAACGGTAATCATCCTTTGAACAACTGGGGCCCAGGACAGCATTGTGATTAGTCGCAATCGATAAACTAGGCGGAAAACGCAATCTTGTCTGGGCTTTGATTTTTATTACAGCATTGTGATTAGTCTTTGAATAAAAGAACAACCTTCTGAAAGGTTGCGGGTTCGAGTCCCCTCTGAAACTCAGAGTTTTTCTGAGTCCATGGCGTTAAACAGTTTGATCAGCAAAAATTTCCTAAGATTTCAATATGTTGAATATAATGGTAACGGTTCGTTACATAATAGTATTAAGTACGGTGTCCCACAGGGATCAATTCTTGGTCCACTCCTTTTCTTGATTTATATAAACGATATTTGCAGTGCCTCGGAATTTTTTCAATTGGTTTTATTTGCTGGAGATACCAACTTATTCTTTAGTCATAAAGACTAAAACTATTTGACAACTACTGTTAATTCTGAACTGAATAAGCTGTCTATCTGGTTTCGGGCAAATAGATTATCAATTAATATAAATAAGTCTAATTATACTATATTTAAACCAAAGCGGAGGAGGCAATTGCTTGATTTGAAATTAGAAATTAATAATTGCAATATTAAAAAGGTGAATGAAGTGATATTCTTAGGTGTAGTGCTAGATGAAAATTTATCTTGGAAATCGCATATCTCGCATATTGCCAGTAAAATTTCTAAATCAATTGGAATAATATACAAATCAAGCTTTTGCCCTTCTAAATCTGCTTTGTGCATGCTATACTATTCGTTAGTCTATCCTTATCTACAATATTGTGTTATTGTTTGGGGCTCAACGTATTCCTCTAACCTTAATCGTATCATTTTGTTACAAAAGCGATTAATTCGATGTACAGATAAGAAGGCTTATGATGCTCATACAGAACTAATATTTTTGGATCTCGAAATCTTGAAATTTAATATTTATTTATTTACATAATTTAGGTAAGTCTATGTACTCTTGCCATAATGGTTTACTTCCCCCATCGTTTTGACGACTTTTTTGTCCAAGCTAATCAAGTACACCTTTATAACACACGGAATTACAAATTATTTTATACTCCTTTTTATAGAACTAAAATCAGACAGGTTTCGGTGAGCTACCAGGGTCCTAAATCCTTCAATATGTTGAGCCCTGATATCCGTGAAGTTCATTCGACTGTCTCATTTAAGAATAAGTTAAAGCATTATTCTTTTTCGAGTTATCGACCTCTTGGCTTCTCTTGACTGATCAATTACTTCTTATCATTCTGGCATATTTGCAATAATGTAATTTCTTATTAAATCGTTTGCACCATTCAATGTAATAATTAATCTAGTTCTGGGAAGCCAACATTTTATAAGCCTTGGCTTCTTGTTGGGCTTCCTCGCCACTTTATCCATTTACTTTATTCGTCGTTTATTGTGGGTTTTTTCCGGGGCCTGGGTCCGTCACGCCATTTTCCCTAAAACAGGAACCCATTTTGAAACGCAGGATGAACAAAGGAAACCACCGTCTGTCGTTCGAGTTGTTCCCTAGAGGAGAAAAGATTCAATACATGTAATAAACAAAATTGCCAAGGCAACAATACGTCTTATATCAGGTAACACAAGAGTTGGTGAAATTATTCCCAAAGTAAACGACATAGTCGTTGAAAGGTTAACAAATCACGACCGGTAACATAAGGAGGAACGGCTCTTGGGAGCGAACTCAAATCGAAATAGTAGAAAACTTTCTCTATTCTGATTTGTTGAGAGAAATGCAATTTCGAGATTATGCACTGGAGAAAAAAGGTAATTGAATGCCAGAAACAGTAATTCAGTCAAAAAATCAGGTAATTCTTGGGCGAAAAAATCCCAGCTGAGTAAAAAAAATCATGTAACTCGAGGAGAGTCAATTACGACCTGTACAGGATGGAGAGATTTGGAGAAATTGCGTTCGAAAACAATGAATGCAGTGTTTCAGTAGATCTATTTTTCTTTGGCGGGCGAGTTCGCCATTTCCTGCTTACTTTTTTGACGTATATTACTATTTAATAATGGCATGGTTTGCCGTCAAGTGGAAAAAACACACACGAGCGCATTTTCCGAAGACTTTAAATTAGCATCGTCTCGTGCTATTTTGATAGTCTTTGAAAACCCCATTTTTTTTCAAAATTGCGCTCGAAACCAAGCTAATACGTTTACAAATCACTGGTAATTCTGTATTTCCCCCGATTGCAACTAAGCATTTAAGTAAAATGTAGACAAACTCTTACAGCTTTTCGTATCGTCAAGTCTACCTCATGTCATAAAATATACATTTATTTACTGGTACAGAGGGACAGTGTGTTCTGTGGTCCCGAGATCGCCGTTGTTACCCAAGCCAGACCTCGAAAGTACACTTGAACATATTGCATATTTTTGTTCACGAAAATCCGGTATTTTAACAATATTTCGATAAGGAAATGCATTTTCGATGCGTTTTGGGCGCTTTTTTTAAGTGCGTGCGGCATCACAGGCATGCATGTCCAGCTGAATTTTTTTGACTTCATTTCCATGTTTAGAATTCCCGTTAAGCGTCGGAGGTAATTCTTACCAAGATGACTGGCTCTCGTTTGACAGCTACGTACGATGTACTGAAGCCACATCGGTGTTTACATTCTACGCAGAACGTAGAATTAATGTCCTGAACATGCATAAGAAAATAAGGAGTTAGTTTCTTTGAAAATCTATCAGCGAACTAAAATAAACACATGGTTAGAAACTCAGTACCGTAACTGTTGTAATCGGTTGAGACTTTAGCAACAGGTCCTGTAGAACAAGAATAAATTCAATTTAACTAATTTCACACCTGCTCTTCATTGTCATTAAGTCTTTTCGGAGAATAAGTATGACATATGATATGTGGTATGATAAGCTGTGACTTTGACATAATACGATTTAATAGGAATTATTAATTCAAAAAATTAATTCCAGTCGGTAAAAAACACTCGCTGCCGGTTCCTGTTTTTGTCAATTGTGACAACGTCCCGCGGGTTCACATTTTAGTGAATAATGATCGAAAACTATTATAAAGTATAGTTCTTTATATTATGTATGACATGATATATAAATAATTTAGAATATTTGATAAATGATTTGGTGTATGTAGTGTGACATGACATGTGATCTATGATATATGATAACTGTTGTGATATTACACATGATATAACATGTCATAAAACAAGAGATGATACGATGTATAATTGTCAGTGCTATTAGTGACATAATAGTCTTAACATATGTTCGTTGCCACTCTGAGTTATAAGCCTGAGTTTATAAGCTTGATATATATATATATATATATATATGTATAGTAAAAGCAAAAGTATATCACACAGGAAACACAGTTGACAATTGGTTTGAGAGTGCTCGATACCATGTAGGTAGAGCGAAATAACTTTAATAAAGTTAGTGCAAACGCCGCTCTAACTTTATTAAAGATTATATATTAAAAACTTTATATATAAATATATATATATATATATATAAATGGAAATTGCGCATGCTCCTCAAGCTTATAAATATCGAACAAATTACATCGATTCCAAGAAACTATATAAACTGGTCAAACAGGAACGTTAAAAATCTTTTATGAGTTTGGTGTGTTGCTCTATATTTATAAGCTCCTTAAGCTTATAAATATCGAACAAATTACATCGATTCCAAGAAACCAGTAAATTTGATTTATTATGCAGGTATTGTAAACAATGGAACAGCCAACGAAATTCACGAATTTGTTCTTTGAAGTTTAGCACTGAGGTTTTAATTCTTTAAGAGAACGACTTTTGTAGTTTGACACCACCTTTTATTAAAATATTCTGACTGCTCGGCCTGTGAATCTGGGTCGTCTTCAGAGAGAGTAAATTCTAAAAGTTTGCTGACGTCAACATTGCAAACGAATACAAATAGGAACTTGTGCAGTCTGGTGCATACACGTATTTCAAAATGTTTTAGAAACTTTGCGCGCGCGCGCCAGCTTACACCCTATTACATTCAAGTCTACATTTTTATGAGAGCGACATAGAAATGCTGCGTAGGCAGTACAAAACTACGTAAAATGTTTAAAGGTTGGTAGACTGCCAATCTAATGTAGAAAAGACCTCACGTTTCGAGGTGAGGTCCTTTCTCTCCCAAGTCTATGTACAAAAGATCTCGTTTCGAGCTAAGGTCCTTTCTCTGCCTAGCTTATGCACAAAAGACTTAACGTTTCGAGCTAAGGTTCTTTCTCTGCCAAGCTTAACAGAGAAGACCTCACGTTTCGAGCTAAGGTCCTTTCCCTGCCAAACTTAGGTAGAAAAGACCTCACGTTTCGAGCTAAGGTCCTTTGCCAGAAAGTGAAATATTACAACATTTTTCCGTGTCGTTATTAGATACAAATAATGGACGATAAAATACAACGGAAGGTCCGATTTTACATACGCTGAATTTGAATTGCTTCTTTAACGGTCTAATTAGCCCAATTTACTATAATTTTTATTATTACAATTATTATTGATATTATTATTATAATTATAATTAAAGTTTTTAAAACCATCAGACGACATAAGAAAACGAATGAAAGACCAAATCGAACGTACTTCATATTCGTACCAATTGTTGTTATTCAAAAAAGTTTACAACGTTGAATATAATTTTTCAAATTTAGGGCGTTTACCTTCAGAGTCAAGTGAAGAACACCCGCAGATTCCCTGAATACTTCAAAGTTTGGCAGAACGATTTGTCATTTGTCATAATCGTACGGTAGCCTAGGGGAAACTGAGCTTGCAATATTATCATTCGTAGTCGAGGGAACTTTAATGAGTATTCATACACGAAAACTACCATACCGTCTTCATCGCCAACACGTTGTACAGCATTGTAGGAAGCTGGAGTCGATGTTTTGCACGGGTAACTGCGACGTAAAGCAGATTTTTTTCATCGGCAGGAACTTCTCCTATTGTGAAAAATAATGACTGATTAACCTGAGTATCTAGTTTTACAAATTGTCTTACATTTTCTCCTGTTCAAATCTAAGAAAAGTAATTCAGGTTTGTCAAGCAACGATATTTGATTTATCAATTACATCAATTCACATCAATTCTCGAACATACGTGTTCAAGGAATTGCATATTGTTCCATATTGTTCAAGGAATTACATATATAACTGAATGTAAAGCTCAGGACAGATGCAACAGGTACGACAGCTAAAGCCAGAGTGAGATGCAAAGTTTGCCCAATCTTTGCCACAAACATTGGTGAAACAGATGAGAGAATTTTGATTTCTAACTTCTAGTCGAAGTAACTGCTGGGATTGTCACGTTACTGATGAGCTGTTCAGTTTGAGCAAGGCAAGTTGTTTGCCTGGCAAAGTTATGTAATATTTAAAAAAACAGTAGGAGTGTTTTAATCCGATAAAACACCTACTACGAGTTTTTTCAATGGCTTCAAAAACGAACCCCTCAACACGCTAATTCGTGAAGAAAGTTTGAAAATTAATGTTTTCTAAGCCGAGAAATTTTCCTTTGTATTTTCCTCATGAATTATTAATGAGTTCTTGAAATAAGTTTAGAGAGTTTCATAACTGGCTGGCTGCTAGTTTAGAATATGTTACAAACAATTATTGAATTCGGCCTTTCTTGATTCCAAAAATTATGAAGGTTCAAGCCAGAGTAAAATCGTCGGGCGTTAGCCGGAGTAAGGTCGTCTGTCGCCAGCCAGAGTAGTGGCATGCTGGCCCACTGAAGGACTTCCCGGTGGGCCTTTCGCGGCGCTTATTGGTAGCATTCTTAGATTAGTCCCAAAAGTCTAAAATGCTGGTAGACTAGTTCACCTCTGAGAACTGGCCTCTTGTCCGCTTTTGTAATTAGGTCAAAATTATATTCAGGTGGAATTTGATTGCTCCTTAAATCTGGAATTGATTCCTGTCGTTGACTTGAATATCTTGTGTATAAGGAGCAATTCCTAACGTCAATCGCGTGATGTTACTGACAGTTCCCTCATGTGCATTAGTTCTAATAACTTTGTTTCATTTTTGTTTCCTTCTACCCCATGTTCTCGAGCGTTTTCACTCAATCACATGAAATTAGTGCGCTAGTCTAGCGCTAGTGGAAGTGAAATAGTACAAGACCTATCCAGGCAGAAAGGAGCTAAAACAACTGACAACAAATAACTTACTAATTAAGTGTACAGGAACATCAGGAAGGAAGTCTTCTGCCAGTCTAACGGTGTCAAATTCCAGACCTTTGGCCTTATGTGCAGTGGAAAATACGATCTCTGTAAAACGCACACGAAATGCAAGTTAGCGTAACCACATGGGATCGAACAGCTTGATTTTAAAAGAAAATAATGCTCTATGTTAAGAGACAGATGATGAAAGAGAGAGACAGAGACAAAGAGAAAGAGAGAGACAGAGACAAAAGGTGAAAGAGTTAGACTGACTTTAACTCCTTAACTGTCACGGGGGAATTTTATTATTTTACTCTGGCTAACGCCAGATGATTTTACTCGTCAAAGGGAGAGATACGGCAGTGAAAGGGATAAGCCATGAGATAATCAGAAAATTCAAATTTAAAATATCACATTTCAGATTCTCCGTAACTGGGTACCTCAAAACTTTAACGTAACTTTTGATCGCTGAGACTTGACACTTATAAAGTACAAATAAGACGACGACTGCTTTGTGAAGATTTGATAGCCTTACAACTTACGTCCTAGTGATCGACGTATGCTTTATTATGGTTTGTGTTTTAATTTATTCCAAACAGAACTTTAACCCTTTTCAGCCCACTAAAGTTAACGTATTCCGTGAAAATACGCTCACCCTCTAACATAGAAAATAATATTTCAAAAGTAATATCATGAAATGAAGAATATCAGCAATTAAATGTCCCTGCAAGCGTAGAGAAGATTCGAGAACGCCGTACGAACCGTAGGTATTCAAGGCTCCACAAGCCGTGAATATCCTTCATGTCATCGTGTAAGCCTTGTATATATACTATATTTTAAATCTTTTTTAGTGAACAAAATGATGACCTATATCAGTATATTACCGGGAATAATATGAAAAAAAGAGTGCTACGTAGACAGTTCTGAACGCCGTGTATAAAACCAGAAGTAATAACTATGTTTAGTTGGTGGAAACACCACGTTTTACTTTATCGCTAAAGCTTTCGACCTGTTGACTCAGGACTTCATCAGAGCAAATTGGATGTTCCACAAACTTAACATAGTTATCACATTGTCACCATGTAAAACTTCAAAGGATTGAAATCCAGAAATGTTAGAGAACTGCCGAAACTTTCGACTTTGATAACTGGAGGCCCGTCTACAGTACACTGACAATTTTTGCCCCAGCTTTTCTCATCCTGACGCATGTGATCGAATGAACTCAATCGCGAAAGTGCTGAGTCGTATAGCTTTCAACAAATTGTCTAATACTTTTGTGAGTGAACCAATTCGATCGCATGCATTAGGATAAGAAAAATCGCAGCAAAAATCGTCAGTGTAAACGGGCCTTGACGTCTCTAGCGAGTTTCCAACTGACGTCACGTTTCCCTCCGACAAAGGACCTTCGCTCGAAACTTCAGTCTTCCTACCCCAAAGCTGCGGCAGTTCCCTAACCATTTTAATATTATCGGTAATAATTCACCTGCTTGATCAATGTCTAGACAATTTTGCTTTGTAATTCTTGCGATATGGTATGGAACGTTGATATTATGAGTTTCCACGATCTAAGATTACAAATTGAAAAGAAACAATAAGGCAAACTATCTCGTACAGAAGTTAGTCTTGAATACATTGTATACCAAGTTAGTTAATAAACAGCGTAAAAATTTTCTTCCACAGCCAAAATCAACCGAAGTATAGTTGTCGCCTTGAGCGGAATTTGAAGTCTCACCTTCCGGTTACTGGACCGCCAATCTCGAACAACTAACGCATGACTAATTACAAATTACTCTTCAAATGAAGTAACTAATTACAAACTATTATGCAAATTGCTTTGCCATTATGAAACCAAAATATCTCCATTTGGTGAAAGTATACATGCATGACAACCCTTGTGGCCAGAGTAGGCTAGATCATCGAGCTGGATGTACCACTGATCTTCAAAGAAAATTATGTTCGCATGCTCTTCTCCGAATCGTTCAACTTATTCATCCATCTAAAAACAACGTTTAGAGGGGAAGCGAGAGTTTTATCATGCCCATCTTTCATGCGATAACAAGGACACTTTTTAACCTATTTCAATTAAATTTTTCAATGATTGTAGTCACTATTTCACTGAGTCGTGATTTGGCTTCAGACTTGATACCGAAGACTTGGGACTTTAAATTGACTGATGAGTTAAACACTTGCATTAGAAAGATCAGAATGATGAACTGTTATTTAACTGCAGTTTGATCAGCCAAGAAGCATAGCCCCAGAATTTACAGCTTCCATAACATGACTAGCTTATTATTTTATTTTTGTCAACATCACCTCACATGTAGACGAGTCTTGTGCGACGTATAAGACTAAAAACTAACATTGTATTTTATGCGTCATTACAAATTATTTTGTTGATGGAAATGACAGGACTCGATATTATATTTCTTCGTGGACAGACGTCACGTCTTAGGGCTATTTTACTTGGATTCGACTTGAAACCTTTTTGCTTAGTTTTCTGAGACTGGTGGCGTGAATCCGCACTTTTAACTTATTTGAGACTGCAGGTTTTGGGATTTGGAACTCGACCTGGTATTGTTATAATTAAATGGGCACATCGTGGTAAACACATTATCGTCGGCCTTCTAACTAACCTTAATTCTCCCAAGTAGTTCAGGGTCAGGCGCTTTCTTAGCATATTTCTTCAACTCGTGAAATGTAGAAAATCTCCTGATGAACTTATCTTTGATCCCATCCCTATCTGCCGATCACAAAATTCTCAGTTTAAAAAAAATGAAATCTAAAGTTGACAAAACCTGCTAAGATGAAATAAAAACATCCTACGGTTCTCTTGAGTAACAAGGAGTACATACAGTTATGTCATTCATCCGGGTTCCAATTACTTTCCGTGTTTTCTTCCGCAGCTCCAATTACTTCACGCTTTCTCTTTCTTTCCTTTTTCTTTCATTCCTACTTTCATCCGTACATCCTCCTACTTTCGCTTGCTTCCTTCCATTCAACTTTCTCTTTCCCCCATTTCTATTGCGACAGTAACCTCACACCTCCAATCCTCGTTCATTTTTCTACCTCGTTTTCGCCCTCCCATCGCTTCTTACCCCACCTCTCTCTCATCGTCCTCTTCCTTCCACCTGCCCGCTAGCTCTCCCTCGTTTCCGTCCACCCAATCTCCTACCGCCTTTTTGTCCGTCCATGCGTCCCGCCGACCTTCCTTCCATCCATCCATTCGCCTTTCCTTCTTCCCTTCCTTTCACTCAAAATTCTAAATTTACTTCTTCCAAACGTCCTTCTTTTCCTTTCCTCAGACTTCCTTTCCTCCAAACTCCCTTCCTTCTCCTTTGTCTGAAGAAAACCACGAAAAACATTTCTATCATTACCTGCTCCAGTGTGGAGCTTATAAATGTCAAGAACGCGATCCAAACCGTAACTTTTGAGACCCTGAAGTAAAAGATCAACCAAAGTAAGTTAAACTAAATATCAAACTAACGTCCACGGAAGGTATACAATTTTTACAAAATCTTACCCCAGCAAACCCAATTCTCGCCTTTTGATTTCTTGTGCAAGTAAGAACTGCACTATTAAACAAAATGAAGTTGGATCGACAAATTATAGCAAGTTGACCGACTTGGTCACCATAGAAGCCACCTGGGTAAAAAAGTTTGAAATCAGTGACTTAAGTTGAAAATATAAACCACACAATGTGCGAAATACAGAATAATATTAGATAGTATTACATACGTAAAAGCAAAATTTTACATTAAAAAATAAGCAAAATTGTAGAACAATGACAAACAAAAACTTTTTCAGGTCAATTCTTTCGAATTTCTTTACTTTTAGTTCTTTTTCTTATAACATGGTTCAGTTCGTTCCTTGGCAACATTGCATCATGATATACAAAATCTGATTTCTATTTTAAACAAAAGATTATTTATCAGTCATTTGATAGAGAATGTCATCATGGTCGATTGAGATATGGTCTGGAAACTCGGCAAAGTCTTTGTTCTATCTTTTTGTTAACCCTTATGTAAACTTGTGCAAGGTGAGAACAATGTATTTTTGGTATAATGAAGTATTTATCTAAATAACAGCGTACGGGTTAAATCGTTCAACCGCGCTGTTCAAATATTAATAAGCGTAAAAGAAAAGATTTCTGCACGGCGAGGACCGAACCAACATGAAATAGCAGCTAATTGTAAGCGCTTTGAAGTTTGCCAAGTTTCCAGACCTTATCTCGATTGCCTATGATGTCATTTACCAATATCTCGATAGAGTTCATGGTCACGCAGAATGCCTGTCAATTCCTTTGCATTCTTGTCAATCTGTTTAGACAAAAAATTACCTACTTGGGGTGGAGGCTAAGTACGGTGTAGCTTGTTTAATCTCGAATTCAACCATTTGTCATATTTACCTTGCCTTGCCACTCCTACAATAGTTTTTCGTCGTACCCCTTTTAACACGTCCAGCAGAGTTGACGCCACAGAAGCAATTTCTGGTCCAAATCTGAAAGACTAAAAAAATTGGAAAAATATGCACTAACTAGTTAGTTTGAGCTGTTTGCGATTACACAGTCGCAATAGGGATGACGAAGTGAAGAGTATTATAAATCATAATGATCAGTCAGACGACTAGAGAACGTTCGTCAAGCTCGTTCTCTCAGAAAAAACGATTTCTGAGCCCTAGACGGGAATCGAACCCGCAACCTTCTGACGACCGGTGAGACGTTCTAACCATTGAGCTTGCAAAAATATTTATAGTGGATAATGCCTGAGTAAAACGTGTTGTCAGAACACATTTTATTTTCTGACGAAGGGCTTTCGTTAGCTGATAAGCATTATCCAGTATAAATATTTCCTTCAATTACTTACTACTTTACTCACTTACCTTTTACAGTGCTTCTTACTCGCTAGGGCTTAACCGCTGGATATACTATCAGTGTATCAGACAATGGGCTTTTGGGCTAAAGTACACTCTTACTTTAAGTGATAGAATGGTTACGTATATTTACCTGTGTTAAATAATATGTGTGAGTTGCGGCCACTTGTGCCATCGCATTAGTTGCTCCACGGAAACCGTAGATCTGTTGGTGAGGATCACCCACTAGTATCTTGGCAAGAGTTTGATTCAGGAGAATGTCTGCAACAGCTGAGGTCCAGAAAGAAAGTACTTACTCAAAGATATTAGGTATTGCATAAAATGCTCGCGTAATGTTTAGTAAGTAGACACCAGGAATTTGGGAGGAGGAGAAATGAAGGTGGAAACATTTCACGGGCTTTTCTCTAAGATTTCAAAATATCATTTGATAGTTTACAAATAGAAAATTGTTTGAGTGTCCCTGTACTGTGATAGAAACATCAATGACGTAATTTTAACCTGAAAGATGCTTGGTGAAGGTGTAGCCAAGTGCTTTCCGGCAATTTGGCTCCAGTTAAAATAATCATTCACATTCATGCTTCTATCACACTACAGAGACCCGAAAGCGCCCTTCTTATTGTTTTATAAAATAACCAAGGCTTTTTTCCCGAAGTATTATGAAGTCCCTCTGTACTCAAATACAAAAAAACAAAATAACATCAGTAATGTCTCTGCAACCTCAGTAAAAATAAGGCTCGGCCAATCAAGCGTGCGTATATGTTGCATGTTATTTCGTAATTAACATTTGGACAACGAGCTGGTGTTTTCCATGACGAGGGCGAGTTGTCTGATTGTTTTAAAATAAATTTCACTTTTTCCATTTTTTTTTAATTCAATATTACGTCAAAAATTGTCAAAGATGAGTGATTAATCTTTTGATACAATGCTTGCATACAATACATATAATGACACAATACATGCATACAAGTTATCCAAAATTCGGATAACGTTCAATTTGGCATAGCTTCAATGGATGATATAAATAAAGGATAACTCATATATCAAAAAGTGTAGCCGTAAGCCAGATTCGTGCTATAACACGCTACAGTTGGAGCATATAATTATTAGATATAGAATGCGGGCTCGCATCTCTTGCTGCTAATCCAGAGGGGTCGACTATGGGGGGTCGCCACTTTCACTTGATTTGTCCTTAAATTGCTCTTACAAATCCGCCATTTTGTTCAAAAAAGGAACTCTTCCCGGGACTAATTTTGCAGGAAAATAAACACGGTTCTTTCGGTTTTGCTGATAGTTTCTTTCTTTTTTGGACGATAGTGCAATGTAAGGAAGAAACTAGATTACTGGATCTGACCCTGGTATTCTTGCCACATCGCTGAAAAGCAATACAATACCTGAGCCTTAACACCAGACGCACATCCAATATGACGAATTTGTAAGGGCAAAAAATCTGCAATTTGCCCCTGCCACGTGACCAAGCACGCATTCTATGTCTAATAATGATGTGAGCTTGTGACGCCAGTGGCGAGTAATGTCGACCGTGACTAAAAAATTTGTTTTATGTTCGCCTCATTGGCAAATGCAAAATTTGACGAGCCTAAATACAACAGATAACAACGTTTTTCAACAACAAAAAAGTATTTTTCATGTTACCAGGTGTGCAATCTTGTGCTTCGTCGATCAATATGCAGTCGTAGCCCTTAATAATCGGCTTGGATAATTGGTATAGTTTCAGATAACCTAAAGTGAGAGTAGAGAAGAAACATTTTGACTCAAAACTGCGGGAACAAGAATGATATTTTATAATATAATATGGTGTAATATAATGTAACGCAATGTAATGTAATGCAATGCAATGCAATGTAATGTAATGTAAAAAATAGTCTTCTCAGACTCATTAATAATCCATAAGACGAAAACTAAGCAACTCAGCACTCCTCGAAGTATGTTAAGAATACCCTAATTCGCCTCGTTTTTTTAACGCACCTTTCGGTGTTTGGATATCGGATGAAACACTCTTTCGGGTGTTTGATCTGTTACATCCCTCACTTACCGTCGTGGGTAATCCTTGCATCCATGTCTTCAAAATTTGACATCTTGGTCCACATTGACTTAGAATCTCGAACAACAGTCTTGAATAAGAATGTTTAGATACCAAAAGATTTTTACAAAAAATGATCGAGTTTCGGCTGATGCTTTGCTACAAATACACGGTATATTGAGTTCTAAATGGCTAGTACTCAGTGATAACCCTAGATTTGCCGCAAGTCGACCATTTTTGTGTTGCCACTATCAGGCGATGAAAGGCGAAGTCGCGAGACGAGCTGCGAGCTAAGAAGTCTCGAGAGTATTATGAACGTAACTTAAAGAAATTACAGTTCACGACCCAATTGGTCTTTAGACCCAATTAGATTAGATGCAATCTAATCAATAGATGAGATCATCACTCAAAGTTGAGCATAAAAGGAACTCGTTACGACGCTTAGATCACCCCTGAT
>JBAHVQ010000224.1:618155-633010 GCA_036872915.1 Nanipora kamurai | reverse complement strand
ATAGAACTTAGGACATATTGAGGCTGACGGACGTAAACGATGGTACAGGCTTTTGGGCATACTATTGTTCTTATAGACTTCAAGTAGTGTGCCCGAAACCTTACGTTCAATGCTTGGTATTGTATCACGTTTTAATACTCTATAGGTTGACGTATCTAATAGAGCACTTTGTATCATAAGTTTCACGATCTAACACAACAGTAGCATTACCTTTGTCTGCCTTTATTAAGATATGTATAGACTTATCTGATCGAAGATTTTCCCAGGCAACCTTTTCTTTGCTTAAGTTACTTTCCGGTAGTTCCACTTGTAAAGCTTTGGACTCGAACAGCATTGGCACATTCGTTCGAAAGGTGAAAAAGTTTAGGCTCGAGCTGTTGAACAATCTCTTCTTTCGGAACAGATCTTGGAACCACCGCAAAGTTTAAATCCAAAGACAGTACCTTTTCTTCATCCTTTGAAAGAGATTTCTTGCTTAGGTTGATTACCGTACGGGACATCTCCATTCCTCCTCCTTGTCCAGTTCTCTTTTTATGTCGGCCAATGTTGGCAAGCTTCTCTTCCTTGGGAATTTGTGTAGAACGGAATTTGTTGAAGGTTTTCAAAGAAGATGAAGAAATCATCCTACTCGCAACAGCCCGATGTTCTTCACTAACCGTACATTGGAAAGCGCTAGACATCGTTGTAATGTTCAAATCAACACAGTGCAGCTGTCTACGAGTCCACGAAATTCGTTCTCTTACCAATGCCAGTTCTGTTCTACGTATGATATAGCAGGCCAACCGAGTTTTAAGAGTGGTAGAAATGCGGATACCTCTCGGAACGATGTTGTGATCCCTGGATCTCTTTAAGAAAGTCAGGTTGTTAACCAGTCGTGAACGTTGATCGTGAAGACGTTCATTACGTATGTGTATTCTCTCCATAGAGTTCAGTGATCAATCCTTTGAAGTTTTGCATGGTGAAAAAACAGTTTTGCAGTTTTCCATGTTCTTTGGACAAACCAGTGGAGCAGCCATGGGTTCTCCATTATCTCCCATAATAGCCAACTTATTCATGGAAGAATTCGAAAGGAAGGCGCTCGAGACCGCTCCGCTGAAACCAGGTATGTGGAAACGTTACGTAGATGACACGTTTAGCACATGGTCTCACGGTCTTAATAAATTGGCTGAATTTCTAGATCACCTTAACAGTATCCATCCTTCTATTCAATTCACGATGGAAATACCAGATGAGAGCAACTCCATTGCCTTTTTGGATATTCTCCTCGCGGTAAAGGCTGATGAATCTCTGAGTCACACTGTGTATCGCAAACCTACACACACCAACAGATACCTCCACTACACTTCTTTTCACCATCCGAGCATAAAATCCTCAGTGTGCAAGACCCTTGTTCATCGAGCACGATCAATTTGTGACGACGAGCATTTACAAGGTGAAATGGATCACCTTAGAGCTGTTTTAATAAATAATGGCTTTCCTAAGAAAATAATCGACTCATCAATGGTTCCTTCAAGACCTAAGCCAACTAGTAATGAAGATGCGCCTTCGGTATGTTTACCGTACATAGGACTAGCGTCTGCCACGGTGCCACTGTCTGGTCAAAACTAAACATATTTAATAGCTTCCATCAATTTCTCTACATCCAAATTCCAGAAATTTTTGCTACATTTTCAACTCCAAGGGGGCTTCGAAGGTGCACCACTCTCGTTATGGGATTTACTGACAACCGCGTGTCCAAGACAAGCCCCTACCCTTCTTAAGCCGACTACTCTTCCTAAAGCATTCTGGCTGTTAATAGGGATGGATTTCGTCGGGCCATTTCCAACAGGGGAGAACTTGCTGGTCTTGGTGGACTACTACAGCCGATATCCGGAGAAAGAAATTATGAAGAACATTACGACAGCAACGTAGGAGCCCCGCCTTCGTCGCATTTTTGCACGGTACGGTATTCCGCAAGAACTCGTGACTGACAATGCCAAGACTTTCCGCTCGTTCCGATTTGCCAACCTTATGAAGGAATTCGGTATCACACATAGAAAGATACCTCTACGTTATCCTCGCGCAAACGGTGAAGTGGAGAGACTCAACCGCAGCATCAACAAAGTCGTGAAAACAGCGATCACGGAGTCCCGTGACTGACGCAAGGCCATTGAGGAGTGGCTGTTGGCCTATCGCACCATGCCACATTCCGTGACGGGACAAGCCCCAGCAACTATACTTTTTGGACGCACAATTAACGACAAACTGCCATCTCTCAACCCTTCCCCTTGAGGAGACGTCAACCTCGCGTTATACCAGCAACACGATGCTCACATGAAAGGAAAGTTCAAGAGATATCATGACGAAACGAGGGGAGCCGATTCGCACACGCTTAAAGTCGGCGACTCCGTCCTCGTCCGCTCGGAGAAGAAAGGAAAACTGGGCCTTCCTTGGCATCGCACTAATTTCCGCATAGTGGCCGTCAAAGGAGATTCCGTCGTACTTGAGGGAGGAAACCACCGTCTCATGCGCCATTGCACCGCCGTTAAGAAATTACCAGTGACGGTTATCTCTCAGGTTAGGCAACCTCGTTCTCCAGACTCACCCTCTCTGCAGAGACCACGTCGCTCTACTCGACAGTGGCCGGATTATTACAGTTTCACATAATCCAGACGATAAGCTTGCCATCAATAAGGGGGATAATTGTAATATCTATAGCATAACCGCTGACGTGCTCCTGGGGCGTACAAAAAAGAAGCGGGAAAGAACAGAAGGGAGTTTTGATATTCGAGTTCTGTCTACTGTATGTAGAGTACGTTTCCGAATATACAATAAGGCAGATTTAAAACACTATAAAACCAGAAGGCCGAAAGTAATTGTTTCAAATATTGCTGATAAAAACTCTCAAAACTTTTAATCGGGAGGCTTACAACATGCTTAAGATCGATCGCAAAATCTGAAGCTCAGTTTCTCAGATGCAAGGTTTTTATTAAGCAAATAACCAAGTGTGAATCGTGATTATTTAATTATGTTGACCCATAACTGTTATGGTAAAAAGCTTTAAGCGCCGGAAAAAGAATTTAAGCAGCAGCAAAAAAATTTAAACAGTAGTAAAAAATTTGATTCGATTGCCCCCAAAAAGCTTTAATCTTCGGTGAAAAACTGTTAGTTGACCAGGATAATAGACAATAGGTTTCTATAAGCTTGTAGATTTAAACTTCCGATAAAATCCATATCGAGTATGAAGAAAGTTTAATTTCGTGGGAGACAATCGCACAAGTGAGGTAAACACAGTGTTGTTACAACTATCCCGACAACCGGTGAATGTAAGAGGCGGAAAGACGTTGAAGAATAGCAAGGAGCATGAGGTGAGGAATGAAATGTGGAATGTTTAAGGTGGCTGATCCATACATTTTCCCAAAAAGTGGAGAATGCAAATTTGAAACCTAAAAACATGTGCATAAACATTTTGAAACGAAAATAAAGCTAAGTGTAATACATAAAAACACATTCGAGGCATCCAAAAGTATGACAAAATAAGAAATAGAGGTCATTACAATGGAAACATTGGCGTTTCAAAATGGTTTCCAATTACCATTCAATCAAATTTATTTCGGAAAAAAACTTCAGACGCTTTTGTTTTTTTTCCATTAAAACTTCTGGTGGGGTGAGTAATTAATAGGACAATTTTGAAAATATTCTGTCGATTTTTTCCCCCTAAAATTTAAAAAAAGAAATTCATTTTTTTCCTCTTTAAGTTGTTTTAAAAAGAACAAATAGGAATGGGGGTTACGAAAGCTTTTTCGAAATAAACTAGATTGAATGGTAAACGGTAGACATTTTGAACACCACTGTTGCCATAGCCAACGAGTTTCATCAAATTTTTGGATGCTAAGATCGGCGTTCTATGTATTATATTTAGCATTATTCTTCTTCCAAATTATTTATGGACATGTTTCCAGGTCTCGAATTTGCATTCGTCACTTATCGACAAACTGTACGGAGCCACCTTGAAATGACATTTTACCTGCGATTAAACGTTGTTTACCGCCTTTTAAATTTTTATGCCACTGCTTATAGTTTTTGTCGTAACTGGATTTTAGGCCACCATTATGGGCCGCCGTTATGGGCCACCGTAGGTGTCGCGTCGATCCTACGTACTCTCCGGCAGGGTATTCTCTTCGAACACAACAGTTCGTACTCGCTTGTACTGTTTCTTTATTATGAACATTATATCGTTAAGTGGTATCTAAATATTAGTGCGTCGTAAATAAATGGAGATTGCCTAAGACTTGTAAGGGATAAATGAAATACTTACGTAAAACGTTGTGACGAAGAAGAAAGTTAAATTATCCTCAAACTATAATCGATGTTCGTCGTTCTTGCTCGTTCAATCGAGAGTTTACGGTTAAAGGCTGAAACGCCGACGCCGGTAAACAAAGTGATTTAAATTCTAGGTTCGTGAAGTAAACTGCATATACATAACTCAGAGTTCACATTTAACCTTGGTTAGATGTGAATTTATCGTTTCATATTACCCTGAGGATGATTCTAAAATATAACTCAGAGTGTTCCTTCCCTTTCTGGTAAATGCTTCAAAGCAATTCTAGCATGTCAATTAACGTTTCTTGTTCCATCCCAGCTCAAAGCTCTGCGTATTTTAAGTGCCGACGTCGTCTTTGAAACTTAAAAATGCTCATCCTTACGTAATAGATTGACCAGGCGGGAAACGTATTCTTGTGACAAATATAAGAACCCAGCATAAAATAGGGAGGAAAGGCATGATAAACAACAAGGATACAGTAGGTTGACTTAGGAGCTACAACTAGACTTTTCAGCTTGGGTTCACTGCAAAGAAGTCACTTAAGAATTGACGTTGTGATTACATGGCAAAATTTTCAGCATGGTCGACAGGGCTGAAAAATCTCCTGTAATCACACGACAAAATTTTAGCTCAAGTTAAAGATTGAAAAACTGGCGCATCAGAATTTTGTAAAATATTAAAATAACGAAAGCTATCTTGCAATTTCTTCATAGATTCACTTTCGATGTCAATTTCAGTCCCTGCTGAAATTTATCATGTAATCTGGATTATTTTCAGCCCGGCTGTCCTGGTAACCGGGGAACGGGTGACCTCCCCAAAATACGCCCCTTAACCCTTCCCTGGCCTAGGACCTTCCTCTAGACGAGTAAAATCGTCTGGAGTAAACTACTAAAGTCTCCATGAGTTACTGAGGACCTATATGGCCAGGAAGGAGTTAAGGAGATGGGTTTTAAGTCCTTGTTAACATAGTCGTGGATGAGGACTTTCCCCTTAACCAGTAAAATCGTCTGGCGTTAGCCAGAGTAAAATACTAAAGTCTCCATAGGTCACTGAGGACATATACGGCCAGGAAGGAGTTAACAGGAGTATTACATAGAAGCAAATTACTGTAATTCGAGTTAAAAATATGATTGCCCAAACAATATATTTAAATAGAGGCATAACAAAGACATATATATGAAATATTTAATGAACTGACATTTCGTCGCTAAACCCGAAACATCTTCAGAGTGAGATAAAACAAAACGTCAGTACATTAAATATTTCATATATGTGTCTTTGTTATGCCTCTATTTAAATATATTGTCTGGGCAATCATATTTTTAACTCGAATTCGTTTTCCGCCTGGATCATCTATTGCTACTAAATTGCTGTAAGTTAAACAGGTGAGACTGTGGGAGGTTTCTCTTCATGAACTCCATCGGCTCTAACATTGTCATTCCAGGGGTGGCAGAATAGGGGGACTAAGGTAACTATAGCCCTCCAGATTTTCTACGCGTAAGCAAACCGGTAAAGCTCCCCATCAATATTTTTAGACATAAACTTGCCACCTAGGTTATCTAGTGGCGTAAAAGTGGTGCGATGAGAATGTTTTCTCCCATGTGTCATCTTTACTAATAAATTAAAAGGACGGAAATTCTACTTTTCTCATTGCTTTGGATATTACTGAAATTTTGACGGAAACTAAGGGAAATGTGTCCATTTCCGAGGTAATGACCCCCCTAATGTAAAATATTTCTCACCCCAGTGAATACCAAACAACTTTTGCTGCGTGTGTAGATCGAGGTTATTGTGAGATGAACCAAAGCATCGTATATTGTGCGTCAAGAAATTTTTAAGACTTAAGAATGTTGCAAGGCTAATTGAGGTATATCATTTGATCCAGTTTCACCAACGGGAGCGGTTCAATTGGTGTGTCTGTGTGATCTGGATGTGTATTTCGAATGGTATAACTCCTAAGAGAAAGAAGGATTGCATAAATAAACTAAAAAATAAACGTTGAGCTTAGGCTTATTTAGAGCGAACTTTTCCCTCAACGCTGAATTGTTTTCAAAAGTTGAATCCACTTAGACAAAAAATTATTTTATATAATACAGATTTTAAAACAAGTACAGCTTACGGGTTTTTGCTAGATTTATAATTAAAAGATGCAATTTCTTTTACTAGTGCGTATTTTCCTACATGAAATAGCGTGCCGGCGGTAACGTTTGCGCTCTAAAACATTCTTATTGCTCATCGGGTACATGACCATGAAACTAGTTAGCTAGTCATTTTCATTTTTATTTAGCTAACTAGTTTCTTCTCAGGAAACTAGTTGGCATTTAGGTCTTAGGTTTCGTGCCCCTGGGAGGGGGGTAAAGGATTGGAACCGACTGGGATGAAGTGCAATGTTGAGCTATTGCACGTCCACGAAAAGTCCCAAAGAGTCTCCCATTTCTAACCAAACTCCTATGGCTCTTTCATGTGTGTGAAGGCGAGTTACTGGTGCCTGATAACCAGTTTGCTCATAACAGGCTAATTTCATTGGCCGCTCATGTCCGGTCTTACGCCATGCATTGCGCAAATGTGATGGTTATGTCCTGGGCATGCTGACGAGCCCTGACATTGGGCGAAACGGTCTGCTAATACGCCACAAAAATATAGAACGTGTTAGTCCTTCTTGAAAACCACTGCAGCAATGTACTTCACTGGAAAAATTGCTCGGAAAGTTTCTGAATAATGTTTGAAAAATCCTAGATCCGACGACTGTTTCAAATAAGGCTGCAGGAAGAGTTCCAAGTTAATTCACATTCAGAGACCAAAGAAATGAGGAAAAACTTGGGTAATCCCCCCCCGCTTCCACTGATTTGACGACTTTGATAAATAATTTTCTTCGATGAATTTTCCCTTTTTTAATTGTCAAATAATGATTAAACTGGTTTAAACAGAATTCGACCAATTCTCCCAAGTTGCTTTCGTCCCAATTTCCTGTTTTAGAAGCCCTTCGATTTTTAGCTCAATTTCCACTGTCCACGACCTCCTGAATAAATATTTCCAGATTGAATTGAACCGGCTCTATCGGTGTAGCCAATTGTTTTTTGCGATATTGGGCTGTCGAAGAGTGTATTCGTTGCCCTTTGACAATCGAGTTTCCTGAACAGTTTCATCTTGAAATTTGAGAACATTCGACTTCATTCCCTTCGGTTAGTCCATGATGACCCCTTTGCATGTTCCATGCACGCAATATTTCTACGATGTTCAAAGTGTTCAAAGGCGCACTGTCTCCACTAACCTCGGCCATTTTGTTTGGGGCAAGAGTAGCATAATTCGATCAATTAAAATCGGAACTTCTCCATCGTTTTTGTTACAATCGCGTGATTGAGAATTGATCTTACGACCTCGCACAGAAAATCAATGCGCATGCTCAAAATCTTGAATTGATCGCAAAAAGTAGATCGCGCAACAAAAAGAGCAAATGGAAATTGAGCTTAAGTTCTTGTGTTCGTTAAAAGATATTTTTAACGCGATTTTTGTTGCCTGGTTTGTCTAGTGGCTTGCCCTCTTTCAGACCAAGATTAGTTGGCAATTATGAATTTGTTTAGTTATATATTCTACAAGTCACAAGCCCTGGTCGAAAGTCCCACCCCAAACTCTAACTCTGAAGAGCCATTTACATAAAGCCTGTTCGATATCTCAAGAAAATCGAAAAACTTGTATTTGATCCAATATAAAAGGCCTATAACCCATAGCCTACCATTGAACTCTTATTTAGTCATTTTCAAGTGACACCCAAGTCCAGAGGGACGTCAAAATCCTGACCCTAACCGAACTAGGACGCTTACCCTCCCGGAACCAGCCACTTATCGAGTGAAAACGTTTTAAATTCTCATACTTGGATTCTGATTGGTAAAAATTAAGCACTATCAATCATGCTTAACGTTAGTCACCTTTTTATACAACCGGCCCTAGGTTGCGTAATCCTAACCCGCAAAATCGGAAAATAACCTTACGTCATTTTTGTTGACGGAAATAACTGTTCGCCGGTGCAAACCCGGTTACCTGATCCAGTCTTGCTTTTTTGAGACTAGTGACACTGTAATTACTTTTCAAATTTCTTAGAACTTGACCCACTTATTTCCTAAATAAAGTGCAACCCGCAACTGTGTGGTGAATACATGGGACAGGATGAAACTCTTATAAACCCTCAACGTTTCAAAAATTCTCAAACGAAACTGTGAAAGGCAGTCGTCGTGTAGTCTGAAAAGTTACGTTAGCAAGCAGCCATAGCTTGGAACTTGACCGATTAGAACAGTCACAACGGAGACAGACGTTGGAGAACAAGTTGATGTTGAAAGACCGGAAGACGTCGGGCATTTTCCGCGAAACTATGCAAAGTCCTTTGCTAATAAACGATCCTCAAATGTACGAAGTGGATTCAGAGCAAGAGGAAGATACTCAAGAAGTTGGCATGACCGATCTTTCTGCTCGAGAGTTTCAGCATGCCACATCGTGAGTAGATCCGGGATGCTTTTTAGTTTTAAAAGGGTTTGTTGCCGTTGATAATTTGGATAAACTGTTGTAAATTTTCTTGGAATGAAATTTTGCCATATTTTGGAGATGTCAAACAAATATGCTCTTCTAAAAGTGAGGGCACTAGCGCATACACTTTAGAGGGGAAGGGCGCAATACCAAATGTGATGTCAATATAAATATATATTTCATGATATATCATGACACATATTTGACCATATTTGTTTGCTGTTAAAGTAATCTCTTACAAGTTGTGCTTTACTAATTTTCATCTCTCTGTTTTAGTAAACGTTTTTGTACCACATGCATGTACTAAAAATTTCTTTAACCCAGATTTTCGACAGTTCCTTGATGTTTTTGGTTTTATACATCTTTCAATACTGCTTACGTAGGATTTTACTTGTATATAGTTGTTTATATACTGTATATTATATATTATTGCATACTAGAATTAATGCTTGGGCATGTACTAGGAATGTTTCTTGACTTGGATGTATGGCAGTGGATAAGTACTGACATTGCAACTCCAGAAAATGGGATAGTGACCTGTTAATGTTTCATACTGTGTGGCATTTTGTGTAAGGGAAAGCTGCAGTGAATTCTTAACTTCATATAGGAAACATAGTTCTGAACAAAAAATAGATTTGCTGTAGTATTTTGAAGTATTTTGGCCAAAATTTGAGATAAGGTCTGTCATATACTGTATATCCAACGTTGCAGCATTTGGTACTGTTAATTGAGGTCAGTGAAGTAGCAATTAACTAATGTTTATACAATATGGTTATCCAATCACAGAAAGCAACCAAGACCCATTCGAGAACATCAGCATTACTCCAAAGGGGACACTGCTGTTTTCCACAGATTGCTGTTTTTCACAGATGAAGTCCCAGGGGGTTATTCTGGAACATTTGTTTCAATTTTAATTTTAGCAAAAATTAGAAATTCTTTTTATAAGCATTCTCCATTTATTTGAATTTCTTAGCAGTCCTGGGCAGAGTACCTTTAATATTAACCCTAATATAAGGTCGTACAACACTTTAATGATAGTGTGTTTTACTATAGGGTTGTCATAGGTACCTTTGCTTCCTGCTAGTAATCTTTTATCTGCCTGCCGTGGCTGGGTTCATACAGTGATCATCAAAAATAAAACAGACCAGATTTTATTCCCTTAGGTATTTTGTGTTTTAACTTGTTTTTGTATGATATCCAAGATTCTGTTAGCCTCTTCTATAAGCCAGTACTCTTTACCCATGGAAATTATTCTTTATGGTATAGATTCATCCAGAATTGATACAACTTATGACATAATTTTAATGTAAATTGATTGGTATGAGAGACTGGTAGTCCCAAATTTTTCCAATACAAGACAATTTTTTTCAGATAAATACTGGCATATAAGATCTATCAGAATCTTTGTATATAATTATTGTATTAAAGAAATAATTTTACCAACAGCATCATAAATGCAATGAATAATCATATAAGGTTTGGACAGCACTCTTGGAACGCATGCAGTGTCACTCCAGAAATGTGTCTGAAAAGTGTTTTTGTTCTCAATAATGCTGTTTTATCATTACCACCTCATCCTACAATACAGTACTATATACCTATAACACCACTTTGGGTCAAATTAGATAATTTAATATACATGCAATGGAACTTAAAATTCCTTAGGACGATTTATTACAATTTCCTAGAGGAATCCATCAGAATTTCCTAAGTATACAGTAGGAATTCTTTTACAATTCCTTTATGCAGATGGTGCAAAATTGCTGAAGGATCATCCCTAGGTTTATTTCTACAGGAAATTTTTGTAAGGGACAAAAAATCCACTGGGATTCCATAAGAGTTCCCATAGCAAATTGGTACTTGTACAAGAAATCCTATTGATTAGTTCTAATATTCCTATTGTTAATCTAATGGTAATTCCTTAGCAGAATTCTAGAAGAATTTCTATACAATGCTAGAATTTCTATAGGATTTTGGGCCAAAATCTAATATAGGAATTTCTATTAGAAATCTACTGGTATTGGTAATAGAATACTTTTGTATGTGAACACGAGTTTGTTTTAATCATGAAAGTACATGTATTCCTTAGCCATCTCCAGACAGTTTGTTTCAAAAGGAATGGTTCCCCTCCAGCTATGTTCTTGGTCATTAAGCTAGATTTACAATTATATGAGGAATGCAGGTTGTCCTGTTGGATTGGAGACATCTGTATAGCAGCTTAACCAATTAAGGGCCAAATTCTCACTTCAGTATTTGACTTTCATTGGCTAATGCCCAACAGATTTCCCATCACAGGGATGAACTCCACCTATTAAAGTGTTAATTACAATCTCCTTAACTCCCATGGCATAGTGAGGGTTCACTTAAATATTTTACTCTAACTAAAGTTGTCCAGACAGTTTTGCTTGTCAGGAGGAAGAGCCCTGCCCTAAAAAGGGGTTAATAATAGAATAAAATCTATTGAGTAAATAACTTTCATCTAACATCAGTCCTCTAAAAAATTGTGAAAGTTTCTTTGTCTTTAATGTGTATATTGTAGTATATCTCATGAACTCATAATAAATATGAAGGTATTTAATAAAATTGAAATACACTTTGAACAACTACATGACATTCACCGTCTTGTATTTTCGCACAAATGATGTATTACCTTTTATCTCACCACCTTGATTACTCCTTGGTGTGACTTCCCCTTCATCTTTCTTCATGACAACAAGAGGATCTGAAAGTTTGGTGATAGTTTGTTGGTCTTCTGAACTTTTAGAAGCACTTGATCCCCAGGTTCAATTCCACTTTTATTTGCTCTCCTATTCTCGTCAGCATACTTTTTCCCCTTGATTTTATTCTCCCTGTCTTTCTCTCGCACTTCTGCATCTGTGGTCTGAACTTCTCTTTCTAAGTCTAGCAGCTTTGTGCACATTTCTTGACCAAACATTAGAAAATAAGGTGATGCACCTGTCGTTGTCTGCGGCGTAGACCGGTAAGCCATCAAAAACTTGTTCATCTCTGCCTCCCAACTTTTTTCTTCGACCCGCGTAATTCTCAATACTTTCAGCAGCGTGCGATTTTGACGCTCGACTTCGCCATTCGCCTGTGGCCATAGACGGGTTGTCCGACGATGTTCCACACCATACTCAGCCAGGAATGTCGCGAACTCTTCCGAAATAAACTGCGGTCCATTATCAGTTCGCAGGGAGTTGTGTACTCCAAATCTTGCGAAGATGGTACTAATTACTTTGATAATCTTAGCGGAGGTTGTTGAACGCATAATTACAACTTCAAAATATCTGCTGTAGCACCACTACTAATTGGTTTTATCCCGAGGCCAAAGGTCCAAGTAAGTCAGCACTACAATCCTGCCATGCACTGGTTGGAAAATGCACACGAGACATTGGCTCTGAAACACTAAAATCCCCGGTGACTTGGCATCCGTGACATACTTTATATAAGTTCTCCGCATCTTTATCGATTTTCGGCCACCGCCTTTTAGTTCTTGATCTTGCTTTTGTCTTTACTATGCCTTGATGGCCCTCATGTGGTAACTTTGTGACTTTTTCCCACAGAAGCCGAGGAATGACGATTCTTGCGCCACGCAACAATATCTCTACATACACACAAAGCTCATCTTTCACATGTCGATACGCTGAAATGGGCCAATTTTCCCAATTTCCAGTCCTAACACAATCCTTCACTGCACTTATCTCTGCGTCTGTGACAGAAGCTCTCTCAATCTCTCTCGTCGATAAAGCTGCTGGTACACTGGTCTCTGTCTCACTCTATCTCTCTCAATCTCTCTCATCGATAAAGCTGCTGGTACACTGGTACTACTGCCCTTACACAGTCGTGGTTCTCTCAGCCTGGACAAAGCGTCGGCAATGTCAGTCTTACGCGGGGGATAGATCAGTTTGAAATCATATGATTGAAAACGCAGTGACAACCGTGAGTAAATACACTCCAAAGGCTTGTGGTCCGTCTCGAGCTCGAACTGTTGACCAAAACGTAGAGGTTAAATCTTTCGCATGCCCAAACTAAAGCTAATGCTTCGTTCTCGGTTTGGCTTGTAACGACGTTCTACGTCTGACAAGCTACGGGATGCATATTCAATTACTCTCCATTCGTTCCCCTGCTGTTGAGTTAACACCGCTCCCAGTCCAACTGGAGATGCATCTACAACGATACGGGTTCTGCAACCGACTTCGAAATATGCCAATGTGTCCGCATGTGTAATCAAACGTTTCAGTTCATTGAATGCGGGTTGTTGCTTTGGGACCCAAACAAACTTGATCCCTTTCCTTGTGAGCGCTTGAATTGGCTGTGCAACTGATGTAAGGTTGGGTATAAACTTTGCGGAGTACTGACCAGACCCGTAAACGACCTAACCTCACTGGCATCCTTTGGTGACTCTGCATCTTCAATGGCTGCTACTTTCTCTTCGCTTGGATTTACTCTAGTAGTTAATTCGTGGCCAAAGATAGTAAGTTTTGTCAATCTAAACTCACACTTCTTTCCATTGAGGGTCAGCCTGACCTCCCTCAACCCGTCGAGAACAGCAAAGAGCCTTCGTTCGTGCTCTTCCATACCTCTACCACGGACAATCAGATCATCTGCTGTTTTGGCCACTCCTTTACATTTCTTGAGAACATCTGCTATGATTTGTTGGTATTGCTCTGAAGCATATGTGATGCCAAACGTCAGGCGTCGGTAGCGATATAGCCCACGGTGCGTAACAAAGGTGGTCATATGACGAATTTCCTCTTTCAACATAATTTGATGAAAGCCCCACCTCAGATCCAACTTACTAAACACTGTGCTTCCATTCAAGTCGTGTAATACCTCTTCTACGGTTGGTATTGGATGGCGTTCTCTAGTTATACCTTGGTTGGCTCGACGCATGTCCATGATCACTACCAAAGGAGAAACCCAACCAGAAGGTCCTTCTGGCGCTTCCTCAATTATACCCATCTTTAATAAATCATCCAATTTCTTGTCGGTCTTCGCACGCAGACCAAATGGTAATCGGCGAAATTGTTGGGCCACTGGTTTCACTGATTCGTCGATATGAAGCTTAAGCTCATAGTCCTTAAGTACTCATACACCTTCGAAGAGCTCAGGATATTTCGCTTGAATACCGCTTGCAGTATCCTTAACACTATTGACATGGATGGGTCCAATGCGAAGTAAATTTAGCTTTTCTGCTGTCTCTTTAAAGGGCAGAGTTCTTCCCTCACCTTTTATGACAACAGATTCTGCGGAACTTCTAACATTGCTGTCTGACGATTCGATCTCCGTTGTAAATGTTCCCATTGTTGGCAACGGCTCCTGGCTTCCATAAGCAAATAAAAGCTTTTTTTCTTTGTGTGACACACAGTCAACCCCATTCCTTTTCAACCATTCCCATGTTCCACGCCCCATAAGAGTACAGATTGCTCCAGAGTCAATCAAGACATCGGGTACCTCTACTCTGCCACCTTAAGTAATACCGTTCTTTTAGCAGACATTCTATCGTGCTTAACGGCAAATACATATTCTCGTTTGGGTTGCTCTTCCGGAAGATTATCAGGTCTATGGTCATCATTAACTAGGTTTACCTCACGATTTCTTCGACGGCGATTTTCAAAACCATTTCCTTTGTCCTTTGGATGTTGAACTGCATCTTTCCGGCGACCTGTTGCAATCTTAGGGCATTTGACCTTGAAATGTCCCTCTTCACCACATTGCTTACATACTTGACCGCGCGCTGGACAAGTCTTGTCCCTGGCAAAGTGTCCCTGACGACCACAGTTAAAACAAGTTTTTCGTTGACCTTGTCCACTGCCCGTGTTTCTTTGACCCTTCCCTTTGCCTTGACGACCAGGTTTCCCCCCAAAATTTACCTCATTCATATGAGCAAACTCAATCTACAAAGTGTAAAGAGTGTAGGTGTTTGCAAGCTTGGATATAAACAACGAAAGACTCGTTCTTCAAGCTTTATGAGAACTCAGAAAAGTTGTGAGTTCCCCAACGGGAATCGAACCCGCGTCTCCCGATTGCCGGT
>JBAHVQ010000224.1:595352-616207 GCA_036872915.1 Nanipora kamurai | reverse complement strand
GATGAAGGTGAAGGTAAAGGTGAAGATGAAGATAAAGATAATGATAATGATAAAGATAAGAGGTACAGGTACAGGTAGAGGTAAAGATAAAGATAAAGATAAAGGTAAAGATAAAGATACAGATAAAGGTACGGATACAGGTAAAGATAAAGATAAAGATGAAGATGAAGGTGAAGGTAAAGGTGAAGATGAAGATAAAGATAATGATAATGATAAAGATAAGAGGTACAGGTACAGGTAAAGATAAAGGTAAAGATAAGATAAAGATAAAGGTAAAGATACAGATAAAAATAAAGATAAGAAGAGGAAATGTCGGGGAAAATCAAACATTGAGTTGCAAGTATCGAAAGATTAATTTTCTTAATTTTCTAAATTTAAATATGCCTCAATGTACAACAAATCAGTGTGTACGTGGTTTAGCCCACTATTGTTTCTATTCCGAAAAAAAAACGCGTTGACTGGATTCAATTGAAACGTCTCTTTCTGAGACCAAATTTTATGGCCACTTTCAAAGCTCCGCGCGTCGATCATAAAGAGTTGTAATTACTTCAAACCAATCATTTCTCAGTCGTTGGGTACTTGGATTGGTGATCTGAGCAGTTCTAGCTATTTCTGATTACTCAGTGTAAAAATCGAACTTCTTGCACAAAGTTTTAATAAGGTTAAAAATAACCAAAATGTAGGCAAATAATTTAATATGTGCTACGCCAACTAAACAATCGATTATCGGCAATTTGAAAGGCAAATGGACGTTTTTTAGGATTCCTGGGGAATTTGTTTGGGTAAGTCATTAAGCACGATGCTATGCTAGCTTAAAGTTGCTCAAAGATCGATTCAATTTATACCGTTATTGATTTGCGACTTACTTGCAGCTTATTCAACAAATTTTTTGAAAAAATTAGACCAAAGTGTAGCAGAATAGCGTGAGCCGTGGATGTGTCTTCAAACTGTTGTTTCATTCACGATAATCCTAACTGTAAACTTATCCGACGTGAGTTCGCTTAAATTCGGCCAAACTTGCTTGTTTATATTACGAGATGGACTTTCGTAAGTCGGTGATATCCTTCCATTTATGCAGAAACCTACTGTTCGTACTGTATGGCATTCTCTTGCACTCCTTTATCAATTAAAAACTTTACAATCAAACTACATACGAGCAAAAAGTCGTGAACTCAACAACATTCTTTTGTCTCGGGTTAGATCGAGTAGTTCAAACGAACGAGTTCATCTGTTGAACTTCAGCTGAAATTGACAACCAGCATGGCGACATCTTCTGATAAAATGGGACTTCGAATCGAGGGGCAATTCGACAATTGTTCAGTGGAAGTCCAGTTTAGCAGTGAGTCTTTTAAACTTGTATTTTTTATCGTCCACAGGCCGTTTTTGCAATACAGACGTTTAACTCGTCTGGACGACTAGAAGCAGAGATTTTTAGTTCGTCTGATTTAATTCGGCTCGGGCCAAGTCTAGACGGTCACCAACAAATTAACCGTCTAAAAAAACTAAATTGTTTAGAGCATCTACCAGGACAAACTGAACTGAAAGCATTAAATTGGAAACGAATGAAACGTCCAGACAATTAAACATCTACAGAGGGTTTTCATGTGACGTCAAAACGGCCATGTTGGAGGGCAACATCGCGGTTCCGACGTTTAAAAGAGCGACTAATCATTGCAAATTCTTTTGTTTAAAAGGATTAAATCTCTAGCATGGGACTACGAGAAAACCCTCCATAGTGTAAACACGGCCATACACAATAATTTGCAAGCGGTTTCGCATTTGTTTAGTTCATGGTAAGATTTCAAATGGTATGAATGAATAAGACCTGTTTCAACCCAGGAAAACTTTTCAGAGGAAAATTTTCCTGTACGGAGAACATTTTCCCTTCACAGGCGAAACAGTAGTCAGACAGTCAAAAGCTCGAATTAAAATTTTTTTGGTAAGAGAACGTCTATTTTCTTTAAAATCAGTTATTTAAACGACCGTAATTTTTACTTTATAAGAAAGTTATTAAATTTACTGCGATTTAAAATCACCATAGTCTATACCTTGCTGCTTGAAATTCACCAATTGCAGTAAAAATCAATCTAAAACAACAAGCATCACTTCGAGACTTATGGGAATAAATCGTCGATCTAGTTAGTTTATTTCGCTAACGGTCGAAGCGATGTATATTGGTAAAGGATGAATTTTAATAAATTGAAAATTTATTTTGGCTCCTGATATCGATAAATTCAATTAATGACAAGAATGCAGGAGAAATGTCAAGACTTCCAACTTCGAGTTCCTTGCGAAATTTGGATTTAGTTTTTTGATAGGCCTTAAACAGGGTATAAATGTTTAGGTCAGGTCTAAAATAGAGTATAGAACACCGCCTATTTTAATCTGAGATCGAAAAAAATGTTTAAGAATTAGGTGGTAAGTAACCTTACGCAAATATTTCGTTAAAAACAACCTGAAAAAGGCAAGTTGTGAAATTGACAACGCTACTCGGTCCAAACACCGCTTGTTGCTCTACACCCCGTACAAATGTCAATTTCTCAACGTTGAGTTTCGGTTTATACAAAGTACCAGATCAACACCAAATCACACAATGCGCTTCTATCTGATTTTTCTATCTCTTTTTTCGTTAAAATACTGGCACCGAAATAAATTTTTCCAAGACTATTCAAAAACAATTCATTCATCCAAATTCATTCAACCAAAAAAAATAAAAGTTTAAGATCTCAGCATTGACTTTTTATTCATTATGATGAAATGGCCTCACCTTTCTACGTAACTAACCTGACGTAAGTATCAGTTAACTTAAGTAGTTGTATATTTCAGCTGGACTTCTTGCTTCGAATTGATTAATCTGGCAATACGAACAACTGAATTTAAACTCGCACCTTTCGGCTAATATTTGCGTTTTTATTCAGTTCCAGATCAAAAATCAAGATGTATGTGAATTCAGCCAAGGAATAAAGTATGCTTTTCTATAAAATGTAAAAACGAATTTCGACATCGCGCACACGTCCAATAGGTGATGTGCAACCAATCCCTCGAGCTTCAAAGGACAAAGATATTTTCGCCATGTTGGATGAAATTATAATTGCAGATAAAGAAAAACCTTTGTTAAGTTCATCCAACATGGCGACCATGACGTAACGTGCACACCACCTATAGGTAAACACGCCAAACAAGCCATTTAACGGCCAATGTCAAAGTCGTTTGCGATATCGGTTTCAGTTTTATAGTGGGAAAAGTAACAATTTTAAGATTACGGCCATTTCTCTACTTTACAGTAAGAGTCCACTGTGAATCTCTTTATTTTGAATTGGCTGTCTGTTAAGTATGAATAAGCTATCACTTAGATTTCACAATGCCAAAAAATTTAATTAGGTGTATTTAATCAAAGTATTTGGGGCAACTCTACACGTCATTAGAATCGCACTGGGTGATTTACCCAAACCAATTCTTATAAAATCATGAAAAAGATCCCTTCGCCTTTTCAAACCACCGATTATCGACTGTTAATTTTGCGTAGCACATACCAACATAATTACATGCATCTTTGTTTTGCCTATTTTATAACCTAATTAAAAGTGCGTAAAAGAAATTATATTATTTTCCTTGACAAACTGATTAAACCTGACGAATCTGCTCCTGACAAAAATCCAAGTATTATTTTTTGAAAATATGACAACTTTTAGTGAACCAGAACGCTTAATTCCGTACCGCCGAGATGCAAGATTTGTCGTATATTTTGGATTCTTAAAAGCGCCATTTGGACGGAATTCAGTTCATGCGTATTTTTTCGGAAATGAGACGATATGAGACCAAACGAAGTGTTCAGTTATTTGTTTTACAGAGAGACATACTAAAGTTTGCAATATGAGCGGAATCAATTTTTGTATAGAGGCGATGAAATTCAAAAAATGTTTGATTTTCCCAGACACTGTCTCATAATAATGATAATAATTTTAAAATAATAATTATAATAATTATTATAATAATTATTATAATAATAATATATATTGAGAACTATCCTGTTATGTACAAAACTAACTTTCAGGTCTACCTTGTAACTATTGGATCGGCAGCATGATTTGGGCCAAATCTTCCCAATAGACCACGACCTGTAAGTCCTGTTCGTCCCATTGGATTTCTGTAACAATGTAACACTGCTATGTTTTGAAGATGTATTAAAGAGCTATCAAAAGTTTGTCTTCCTAGGTAAGGCGGCCAGCCAACGGCTATTGTTTAACGATTGTTCATAACAAAAAATGCCTTTTATTTTCAAACAAAATGACAGGGGTTTGTCGTAAGAAATGGGTAAAAAATACCGTTTTCCGTGAACAAAACAAGTAAAACAGTTTAACCAGAGCTTGGTTATAATGTGGCCCTGGTTCATGTCATTGTCTGTTTGTTTTCACACTATTATACTTATTCTAGGTAGCTTCAGTTGAAAGAGTGCAATGCATTCTTTGGAAATTAAAAGTTCTCGTGATTTAATTTCCATTTTAGAAATAAAGACGCAGTTATGAGAATTATTGAGGTACCGCAAGTTTCAAAATTTCCTTTCAGACTTAAACCATTCGGAATTTTACGAGTCCAAACTTTTTTTCGTGTTGACGTATATGACAGAACAAATTATTCAACCAACTACCTTAAAGCTGATTAAATAGTAAAATCTCTTGACTTATCTTGTAATTAGTATAAGAAAGACATAGATAAGCCCTTTCACATGTCTGAATTCAAAGAAAACGCTGACGGAATAATACTGTAGAAAGCAATGGAGGAGTACTCCGGGTATACATTGTATGTTTGTCAGTAAACGTCGCAAACTACAGATACAAATTGGACATTGTTGATTAACTCCTCCCCTGCCATGGGGAACTTTTGATATCTTACCCTGGCTAACACGCCAGACGATTTTTCTCGTCAAAGGGAGAGATGTGGCAGTGAAGGAGTTAATGTATAAGAACTTCGCGATATTACACTATGTAATCATGACCAGGGCTTACTGTGGAAGACCATCGATAACTTTGTATGTTCCAGTGTAGCTACGACGATCAACATTACTGTCGGGATCAATTTGATTAAACTTAAAGACGGGACGTGGATGACTACAAAAAAGGAGAAGCGAAATATTGACACGTGAACAAAAATATATTTACATTAAATTCCAGTATTTACATCAATCGCTCTGGACAGTCATGCGTTCAATTAGCCCAGACTGTTTTAATATCTTCTGGTAATGAAAAGCCAACAAGTAGTACCGAATTCATAAGGGATTATTAATCTTTTTCACCGCATTTATTAAGTACATCATTTCATTTTCAGTACTGAAGATTACATCTTGACGTTATAAATTCCTAGTAGATGCACATTCATAGATACCTTCAACATTCACTTGTACTTGAACGTGCACCAACACCGAGATCTACATGCACATTTATATTTACTTCTACCTCTGCATCTAGATACCCAACAACAATAAAACACCATTACATAAAATGACCTGGCCAAAAACATCCGTTGACAAGAGAAAACAAACATCAGCCACCTCCTCTTTTATAAATGCTTAAACTTCTGAAACCTTGGAACAGATCTCGCAATGGATTTGGTTGCTTGCTTCCTGGGAAGATGTTCCATTAGGAAAAAAAAAAATTATTGTACCTATATATTATTTGGCCACCAAAATAAATGTCCTGAGCAGATGGAGAATTCTTCCTTAGACATACCGTAAAAACTTTATTAAGCCTACACATTTGTTTTTAGCCCTCCTTTATGATAGTCCCTTCCTTTTGAAGACACAGTTTATAATAGACCCCTCTTTTTTAAAATCAGCATATTTACCATAAATTTAGTCGTGCTATTAACGCCCCAAATCATACTCTTGATTAACAAATCGACCTCCTGCTTCGCGGGCGGTGGACATTGTAATTACTCGCACGATTTTAACATTAATACCACTTCTCATCGTTCTTTTACCTTCATTAATATCAACTAACTGACTTTCAAAGTTATCTGCTTCGATTCTAAATAACTTACATTGACATAATTTCTAAGTCCGCCCAAGATGGATTTCCAGATACGACATCAGAAGTGTAGACAGGTGGTTTGTATTCTGGTAGGGAAACCTCAACAGAAAGAAAAACAGAAAATAGCTTTTCCCGCAACTCGTGGAAGGTAACAAATTTATAAGTCCCACGGTATTTGTTTTGTTCACCAGTTAACATGTATATACATTTTATCGCCAATGAAATTGTTTATACTTAATGATGAACACGAACTTAGTTCATGTGGGAGCTTGGTAACTATTAGATGAGTAGAGGACGTTCGTCGAGCTCGTTCTCTCAGAAAAACGATTTCTGAGCCCTAGACGGGAATCGAACCCGCAACCTTCTGATGACCGGTGAGACGCTCTAACCATTGAGCTACCACGACTCAGATGGTGAGCTAGGGTGCTGGTTAGTCATATGTACTCCCTAAGCGGAAGTCACGATATGATAATAATGACGAAAATACTTAATGATGAACACTAATTTAGTTCATGTGGGAGCTTGGTAACTATCAGATAACTAGAAGACGTTTGTCACGCTCGTTCTCTCAGAAAAACGATTTCTGAGCCCTGGACGGGAATCGAACCCGCAACCTTCTGATGACCGGCGAAATCGTTTTTCTGAGAGAACAAGCGTGACGAACGTCCTCTAGTCATCTGATAGTTACCAAGCTCCCACATGAACTAAGCTTGTGTTCATCATTAAATATTTCCATCATTATCATATCGTGACTTCCGCTTCGGCAGTACACATGACGAACCTGCACCCTAGCTCACCATCTGAGTCGTGGTAGTTCAATCGTGAGAGCGTCTCACCGGTCATCAGAAGGTTGCGGGTTCGATTCCCGTCTAGGGCTCAGAAATCGTTTTTCTGAGAGAACGAGCTTGACGAACGTCCTACAGTCATCTGAAATTGTTTATATCGTTAGCTATCTTAAAACCATTAAGTCAAAAATTGGGCTCTTGGAATAAACGTCGACGCTACAAAAGGTACTAAATTTTTTCCAGTGTATCAATATCTAGAGACAAAAATTGTATCTGGCAAAGACTGTGTGTTTTACAGTTAGAAAATGCCAAGGTTGTAAGTGTTTTAGAGTAAGTGGATACATCAAAATACCACATTCTGGTCTGCGACATATTTTGGGCTTTTGCGATTCTGTGCTGTGGACTGTGGTTGGTCCAATCTTAGTACAAATGGAAGAAAGATGAATATGCCAATTCAAAGATTAAATGTTTCTCCACGGCCATTTCACTCGGGCTTTCCGACGTGAGACGACGAGTACACGAATTTATTGTTGAGTCTTCTCCTTGACAGATACGACTTGATATAAACCGAAAAATCATCGTATCAAGGGCTTTTCCGAAACCGCTCACAACGATGGTTGCAATTAACAATGGTCAGCTCATTCATTACCGTCACTGGAAATTGTAGCAGAGATATTGTCTATGATACAATATAATTCAAAACAGTCTTAAGCAGGTTTGCCGGAGTAAATTATTTAATTTCTGGTTTATTACACTGGGCAAGTCGGGTAAAAAAAAAAGTTAGACTTACGTATGGTGACGTAAATCACTGGGCGTCGGCTTTGGTAAATACGCTCACTATTATTCTATTTATTATAATATTTGGATCTCTCGAATTTCGTAAAGTCTCGGTGAAAAGCGACAGACGTTTTGATCCGACGGAGCTGCCTATGTTTTTGTTTCAAAAATTCATCGTAGAGTTTTCAAAGGAAGCTTTTAAAAATCTTGAAATAACCGCAGAAATCGTCTCCCCTCTGGGCGCCTGTTCTCACCGCTATTTGTCATATTCTTAAACTTTCACACGTGCTTCTATTAGTCAATGAAAAATACGGCAACGCAATAAGGCAACTCTAACCTCCCACGCCACCATTTCATCTGGCACAGAAAACCTCATGACCATGCTCTGAGGATACGGGGATTTCCTTGCTTTGACATGAAGAGATTTGTTTCCTGAAAGAATTTTAGAAAAAATTTTTTAAAGATTTTAGAAAATATGTCTGACCACGATTATAGCATCTTTAAGAATACTTACCACAACCTCTACCTTCATACTGATTTTTTTCCTTTTCATTTTATGAGTAATTAGTGAGTTTTCAGAAAAATACTTTACGTCAAGGTACCATTTTGGCGATCGTGATAGATGACATACCACTTCATTATAACACGCTACTGCACTATATCTCACTGCTTTTAGTTACTCGATGGAATTATCTGGGCAACGTCAAAAATATGGGAAAGGCGATTGGAATTTTTAGTTTAAGCCGTGTCGTTAGCAACCATTTTTATTCTCAACTCTACTCAAGATAGCTCCTGGGGAATTCAGGACCCGAAGTACTCTTCCTGGAATAATTTTGCTTGTTCTTCTCAATTGAAAATCTAACGATATGTCTAACGATATAAAAATCTAACGATATATCTTGCAGTACAGGCCGTTCCTATGGTAATCCATAATTTAAAGGCAACTGTTGAATTTCCCAGACTTCTTATATTCACTAATTTTCAAATCTTGCAGTAATAATTTAAGAGGTTTAAAAAATTCGTTCATGCAATAGTAAAACCTTTCCGTAAGTTTCATTTGTCTACGTTGTTGGCAACGTCATAACAGGGGAAGAGATCATTCCCTCAGAACCGTGAGAGGTCGAATAAGTCAAGGCCAGATATGCTTAAGCAACAAACTTTATAGAGGACAACTTCAAAACATTCTCCAGGGGAACCAAACAAGTGTCCCCCACCACCAAAATATGGTTTATTGGCCATAACATTCAGAAGAGAGATAAAAATGTGGAAAACTACATGGTTCCTGAATAAATGAGCCGAGATATGATTATGTATAATCGAAATCGTAATCACATTCTTGTTGAAAATACACAAACAATAGTTTTAAATAAGGATAGCTCTAATGGAGTAATGCCATGTAGTTGATCTTCTGAATTGTTTTACAATATTGTTAAGTTTATTTCCAAATCACAGTGCGACAGTTCACATCCGCACACATCTAAGTTCACTTAATATTTAGCTGGCATTTCCTTTGATTTTATCACAGCTTTGTATCGACTCGGAATGCTTTCGAGGAGCTTATGCAAGTATTCTTGAGTTATTGCCTGCCATCCATTTTTGAATATTTCAAAACGTTCATCTTCATTCTTTGGTTTCCGCTCTTTTGTTAACCGATTCAGTTCAGCCCATAAATTTTCGATAGGATTTAAATCTCGTGATTGTGCAGGCCATTGCATGGCATTAATTTCATAAATTAAAATTTTACGATAAACTTCTCCAGTCATTCCTTTGACGCGATGAAAATTCCCAACACCATTCCAAGAAAAACACCCCCACACATTAATAGATTTTTGTTGTTTTACTGTGCCTTGTACTGAACGAGATGGATCTTTTTCATCGTTGGTCCGCCAGACATATCGAGCATATTGGTATTCCAGACAAAATGGTGACTCATCGCTCCAAACAACGCGTTTCCAACCATCAACACTCCAACTAATATGCTCACGAGCAAAAAATAAACGTAATGAACGATTCTTCTCACTCACGTATGGTTTCTTGGATTTTTTTCTCCACTTGATTCCTTTCTCTTAGAGACGGCGCTGAATAGTTTTGGGAGAAACTTTGACACCATTCTCGCCTCTAATTCACCAGCTAGCTGTTTTTTGGTTGGGGTGCCTGTTTTAGAACTTGTAACAATAAAACAGTCACTTCGATCAGTGGTTTTACGTTTTCGTCCTGAACCAAGAGCACGACCACAATTCCCACTCAATTTTAACTTGGTACAAAGTTTCTTAGCTCCAGAATAACTTAGGTTGACTTCCTTGGCAATTTGGCGAGCACAAACTCCAGCCTCAAGCATCCCAGGAATTTCACGATCCCTTCCAATCTTCTTCTGAGCCTTTTCTGTTCGGATTTCTTCAGTAGTCTTTCTATTCATGTCACTTCAGCAGATACCGCAATTTCTTGCCAGAACGTTGAAAATACTGTAACATGATGAATCAGCTTTCTGTCCTGACAACTCTAGTACAGAAGCTAACAATTCAAATACTGTGGGACAATAAATTTTCTTGATTGTCTTTAGGGAATTGTTTGAGCTAAAGGTACTAAGCGTTAGACATTGAAAGATAGACATCAGATTTGCTTATTAAGAAATTATTAATAAAATCAATGTAACTGATGCGTTCCAAAAACCAAAGCTAAAAACCAGCATGTACGATCACATTTATTCAGATCTCGAATAGGCCATTCTAAAACATTGTGTTCTCTACATTTTTTGTCAGTTTGGAAATACCTCCAGCCAACAAACCATATTTTGGTTGGGGCCACTTTTTTTTGGCCATCCCCTCTAAATCTTAGGAAATCTCTTAAATTTAAAAATATTTCAAAGAAATGAACGTCACTTCAGGAGATCATTGTCACAAGATTCTCTTGTCATTTCTCTCAAGACTCTGTTGTCACCTAATCCTCGTGTTGTAAGGGGAATCTCTTTATCAGAGTGGTTGGCGAGCGGACAGAAAATTAAATTCATCAAAACATTGCGGTTTTTTCTCCTCTATGTTCAGCTATGTTCAACAGTGAAATTTAAAGTAATATGACACACTTTCTTTTGGATGTCGTGCGGGTTTTTCAATGGTATCTTTTCAAGTTTCATTACAATAAGTAAGTACAATATTAGTCGAAAATTTAAGTGTAAAATTTAAACATGCAGAAACAAATTTTGCTCCAAATTTAATATGACGTACCTCTAAGACGAATGTTGCCACCTTGACAACGAATCTTTAAAAAAAAAATTTAAAAAACCCAGCTTAATATCAGTCAACATTTCACAAACATGGGTTGATGTCCTTCAAACCTACGATTCAGCTTCATTTTAAGAGAGGATTTTAAATAAAAGTGGGCGCCACGAAACTGAAAATAGGGCCTGATATGTTTGTATCAAAAATCTCTTTCCACACATACTTGATCAAGGCGCCGATAATTGACAACTTGCAAGAAATCGACCAATGAAAACAAATATGAAATCAACATCAAACGTAATGTATAATTTTCAAATGAAAAAGCATTTAAGATAAATTCGAACATGTCGTGATGTTCGCAAAACGTTGTCTCCTCTGTGAGCTAAATCTTTCTTCAAAATTACGAAAAAAAAAGAAAACTTCGGTTTGGAAACTTTCACAGATACTGGAACAAAGCGTTCAACAGTTTACATGTTAGCCAAGAAAATCCTTTCGAGCAGCACCCAATCGAAACTACTTCCAAAACCTGGAAGCGACGACATGAGGTTCTGTTGACAATCGTATCAGGCCATAATTATTAATTTGGATTGATTTTAGGTTAATGTCCTTCCATAGCAAACAGTCAAAGCGCAACCCAAATAAATAACGCAAGAGCTGTTGGTATAAACTGGCCAACGATGGACTTTTCCCAATATTGAGGAAAGATTTACGCTTCAGCCGATCGCCGTTGCGTGAGTTCAAAATCACGTAACTGCGGCCCCTGAGACCTTAAGATAGATGACTAGGAGGAACAACACTATGGTAACTTGAATGTCTTAAATAGTTATTGGAAATTTTAAATATCAAGAGTGCCTTAGCTAACATACCGCCGAAGATTCCAAAGACGACACTATTTCAAGTATTTTGTCGAGAGTTTGCGTCGTATGATTTAGACGTTCTTCCAGAGTATTAACTCGTGTACGGATGGACGATTCAAAATTGCTGTGAATCCTTGGACGATAGGCGGATTTTATCCGGTCTGGTGCCCTTTCAGCATTGCTTCCATATTCAAACGAAAGTTCCATGATCCTCTCAATTTGGTTGCTCATAGCGTCGACTCTACATTAACAGATTTCAAACGCATTGGTAGTTACGGTTAACGTAAGAAATAAATAGATCTTTAGACTCAGTATAATAAGAGGACGAAAACGAACAGTCGATGTATAAATAACGTTGCAGGCTGAAATATTTGATAACAGTTTTTGTTATATCGACGTTCTAAGCGTCATAGTTGGCTAAAATTGTGCAGTTACGCTACGCAGGAACGTATTCATGCAAAGAAAAATTTCACTTAAAGCCAAGAAAAATTTGACAGTAGCTGATTGTTGCAGTTAAAATTCTCGTTCAATTCTAATTAACAGATCAAATTTTTCATCTAGTCAATTGTTTTTGTTGAAATTTAACGGGATTTCTGATGCGCATCAAACCTTTGTCATTAAAACGGTAAGAACCAATAAATCCCATGGCCTGAACAGGGCTGTTCATATTTGAAGCTGAAGGCATAAATATTTAACCTGAGCTTGTCCAGTTGGTCAAGATGACTCGTTCTATCATAACTGTACAATACTATTTTAGGACGGTAGATACGTAAACTTGGTGAACTTCAACTCGGGTAAAAATATCAAGCCAATGAGGGCTTAATTTTACTGAGGAGTTAACTCCTTCCTGGTCGTATGGGTCCTCAGCGACCTATGGAGACTTTAGTATTTTACTCAGGTAAACGCCAGACGATGTTACTCGCCAAGGGAAAAGTCCTCGGTCAGGAAAGGACCAACCCAGCTAACCCAGGCGCAATACTTGGCATTTATACTCACAGTCTGTAAATGAAAATCTGGAAGAGTAATTTTTCATTGTATGTCTTGTTGCAAAAGCTCTCTCTAAGTCCTAATTCTCACTTATCAGAATTTTCCGCGGGCACTGCTGTTGCAGTTTTTCTCATTCGCTCTCAGGAGCCCAAGATTTCCCGAGGAAAAAGTCACTACGCACGGAAAATTTCGCCTACTGGAAATTCAGCATTAAACCCAACCGACATCTGTCGCGATAAAAGCAAAATCAAGGGCGTTTGCCGAGAATTAGAATTACGACCTTTAGACAGGGGCATTCATACTGGGTGTATGTGTATTAGCGTGTGGCATCCCCAAAATTCGCAAAAAACTCCTCAAAATTTAGGTAAAATAGAAATTGTGGCACAACGCCGGCAAATTTGATCTGGTACAGTAGGATTAACAGTAAAATATCATTTGGTCAATTTCTGAAACAGTCGAACATTCGGATAAATCAAGCTGGACACTCCAGATCAAAACGGGCTATGTATACCGCAGCCCTGACAGTCTAGTGACTCTAGGCTTTGATGTCGCATTTTTGCAGCGAAGCCCAGTTTAAGATTTAAACAGGCTCGCTACAGTAATTTTTATAGGGAACTGGCAATTAAATATGGCGTGGCACGCATGCGTAGATAGTGATCTTGTCGAATTGCTATTCCATGACGAAAGCACCGTCCGCGTCAGATTTCGTCGGTGTAATTCTTTAGAACTTGGTTTACCAAGTTTTAAAAACAAACTGTTTTTACACTTGATCTGTTCTAAAACAAACATATAAAGTGTAACAACATATCTTATTTCCAAAATTTTTTCATAAAACAGAATTTTTTTTAAATTCACAAATTTTATACCAAAAAATCTGTCCCGACAACCCCCTCTAATATTTTGCGATGTTATTCTTCAATGAAAACTATACCCTGATACCAATTTTCAGAAAATCTCGAAGAAAACTGAAAATAATGTGTTCTAAGTGTGATAACCTTGAAAATATACCAAAGTTCAATCGCTATTGTTACTATGACAACACTAAAAATTTACACTATGTGACAAATATCCTATGTTCATGACGCTTCTTCTACAATCAGTGACATTGTGTTCCAAGCTTACAATTGTGAAGATAGAAATATTTATAAATAAAAACCTTACTAATCGCAACTAACGACAGCTATTCTACCAAAACTAATATTCCCAAAAAACACTCTTCCAATTTTTCACATCTTGGCATTTCAAACGTTCTGTCCGGAATTGAAATTTCTATGCCTAATCGCTTGATAATTTTTACGAAATCTATTCCTGACTCTGGACTGGCTACTCACTTTGCATCAATATTCTTTACTTTCTTTTCCATTTTCTCATCCCGTTCTGCCTTGAATCTCAAAAGATCCAATTCTTTGTTATGATTTTCCCAACTTGATAACTGGTCGTTCTCATGCTGACTTAAGTTGAGTTCTACAAAATGTGCCAATAACGGACAAATAATTATGTTCATTCTCAATATATATCTGTAGCGTAAGAAATCCTCTTGAGTGAGATAGATTACGCTAAGGTTAATACTTATGTAACTCAAGTACTAAACGTGTTTAATTTTAGATAGTTTTCACGGTGCTCTGATTCGGGCACCTTAACAGAAATATCTTTTATAAGCTATTTTTATAAATCATGAACATTGTCGGATTTTATAAAGAACATTAGTACACACGGGATAATTCAGGACGGAAGTAAACTAAGACGTGTCATTGATCTAGGGCTACGAAGTACTTTCTATTGGTTCTCCAAATATTAACTTATTATTATTACAAATATTTACTGCAATTTCTGGGGCTAGTCCAACACCACATATCTTTTTACTTCTCGCCGGAATTTTCCATTCTTGGCGAGTTTCCCGCGTATTAGGGCATGACAGACCACTCTAGACACCTAGAGACTGAGCACGAATCTTCTCTCGCAAGCGATTCAGGGGCAAAAACCAGTAACAAAAAAACCAAACTTATCAAGAGGTTAGTTTCGGGTGTAACTGTCAGTTAAGCTGCGATCCCGTCTCCACGACGTTACTGAAATTGCCGATAGCTACCATGTCCTTTGTCATTTGAATCATGGATTTGCCTTTGTGGGTATCATTATGCAATATTTCGTTGATTAAAATAAGAATTAGCTCATCCAAGCTGTCAACACTATGCATACTTAAAGCACTTCCATACGCTGGCTTGTTACCACAGCCACATAATTGAACAATCCACTTGATAAATATGAATATATGAGAAAGGATCATCAAAGGTGGCGCCAAAGTAGGTCGATCAACGTATTCTCGAATTAAATCGTAACGTTGAAATTTCCACACTTTATCTGAGCCTTCTTGGATCTTTTCAAACGTATAACTATGAGAATAAAAGCGAAACTGGTCAATAAAAATACCCCAACAAAAAATGCGATAGTAAACAACAAGCAAGAAAAAATATATAGGCAAAACAAGTAGAAAAAATCGAACCGTTCAAATTATATGCAGTTCGGTTATTCTCAGGTTCTTCTCAGTCCAAAACTACAGGTTATTTTAACCTGAATGGATTAAGCCTCCGCCATGTCGTTACCTGCCACCGTTCTCTAACTTCGTGTATGTAAGTCCACGGGGCCGAATAAAACTCAGGTTTAATTTAACGGGTGTTTTTTAAATACTGAATGCTGACCACAAATTTTGGTTCATGTGGGAGCTTGGCGTATATCAAACGACCAGTGAACGTTCGTCAAGCTTGTAACATCAGAAAAACGATTTCTGAGCCCTAGACGGGAATCGAACTCGCAACCTTCTTCAAGACTCCGATGGTGATCTAAGGTGCAGGTTCGTTATATGTGCTGCCTAAGAGGAAGCTATCAACTGAGTCTTGGTAGCTCAACGGTAAGAGCGTGTCACCGGTCACCGGAAGAACGTTCCCGTCTAGGGCTCAGAAAATGTTTTTGTGAGATAACAGCTTGACGAACGTTCGCTGGTCGTCTGTGTTTTTTTTTAAGTTCAGAAAAATCGTAAACTTTGAAAACACAAATGAAAGAAAACACTATTTCTACAGCGAACAATATGATTACTTATTTATGATAGGACAACATTAATTCATTTTGCACGAAATTATAACCACACATCTTATTGAGAACTGAGCAACAGCAGGGCATAAGGAGACACTTCACATTCAAAGTCCAAGGGAAAGTTGGAGAAACGAGTATATTGTAGCGGAATAGAAACCTTTTTAAAAACTTAATTTAAAGGCGAAATTTAACTGCAAAAGCTCGACTAACGTGCACGCCAAACAACAATTGAAACTTGCATGGCTGTGATTAAATGAAAGGCATTATTTTACATATTTCGATCTGTGCTTAAACTTTTTCGTTCTGGATTACTCCATTTACATTCTCGAAATTGGGAAGATCATGAAAAATGTGCCAGACAATTTATGTGATGATGAGCTTACTTGAAGATGGCAATAAGAAGATTGAGAAGAAGCACATTGGTCAACAACATGTACACTCCAAGTAAAGCTGGACCCATCCATTCACCACTGCTATGGATACCACTGTTATTATCTAAAAAGTAAGTCATGTACATGGACTTTTTATTTGGATTTGCACTTGGTACAAAATGTCCCGCACGAGACTGCTCTGTTGTCATAATTGAATAGTTTTCAACCTTGGTTCTACTCTACAACTCCTAAGGTAATTTCCACTTCGTACAAAACGTCGCGCACGCGACTGCTCTGTTGTTGTAATTGAATAGTTTTCAACTTGGTTCCACTCTACAACTCCTAAGGTGATTTTCGTTAGGCGTAAAATGTCGGGCGCGCGACATTTCTACTGTGCAAATTGAAATGTTTTCTACTTCGTTCAACACGAAAGGTCACAAGACAAAAGGAAAAAGTTCCTCACGCGAAGTTTTACCCCCAGTGGAAGTCCAGCTTCAGGCAAAAAGGAAAAAGTGACGCACGTGACATTTTGCAGTAAGTGGAAATCCAGTTTTATGCTGAATTTCAAATCTACTTGGTTACAGTTAAGACAAAAGAAAAAAGCACTTAACATAAAAGCGAAAAGTCGCTCACGCGACGATGGAAGCTTAATTGAAATTCAGCTTTAGTAAATTGGAATAGTTAAATTCAAAATATTCTTAATTCTGATTCTAAGCTGGTTTAATGGCTACCTTACCAGGCAGGTAAAATTCAGACGCTCCATTAAAAAAACACCCGCTTTACACTTAATACCACTGGACTCATTTAAACGATATTGGTACGACTTGCAACCAAAACCAAAACATTAAGGGCTGGCATTCCGTTCAGATAAGAAGTTTATGAAATGACATGATATCAACTCTCTAACCGGAACGACAAATTAATACATTTAACCGTTTTATCCCGGTACTGAACAATTTTCGTCACGACTACAACAACCTGGACGATAAACCACAACAACCTACTGATACTCCCAGGTTCAACCATTCACATAATCTTATCAGCTTTGTCCTGCATATCAAAATCAATTACAGGCCGGGATTCAAATCGCTATGTTTCATCCTTGTAATCTTAAAGGGCCCATGAAACCAAAAAATCGACAGCCTATGTCCTCTTTCATTAGAGGGCAAGTACAGAGTGACGGAGAATTCCGTTGAAGTTTTTTCTTTATCATTTGCTTTTAGCTTGATATCAGCATTTGAAGGTTTTGGTTGTTGACGTTACTAGTTAAGCATGCTAAACAAGTGAAATCTTAAATCTTGGATATCTGCGCTGGTATTGCTTGGAAGACAATGAAACTTGGCAGCATCGTCAGTATTTAAGTACCTGACTAGATGCTCGTATTTATATTATTACAAAGGCAACATACTAGGCACCAAGCCGCAGTAAGGTGTAAATGAATACCAGTTATAATTTCAAGTGTGATGAATAACAGCAAGAGGTCAGCAGCAGTCGTTCCGAGATCCCGAAAAATTTTATTTTGTGAGATAAGCAAAAAGGGGTCTGGATGTGAGGGGTCTGAATGTGTGGCTACGGTAATTATACAAAGACCAGCTACTCAAGAGCTCAAATAATGATGTTGCTGCAAAGTTTCTCTTTCTTCCTCACAATACTGGCTTATAAATCTAAAATTTAAAATTTCACTCATCTAGCCAGCACTACTAGTGACGTCATCAAGCAAAAACTTCACATGCTTCTATCAAGCCATAGGCAAATGATATGAAAAAAATTCAATGGAATTCTCCATTACTACATGTTTACCTGTTAAGAGAATCGAATATGCGATGTCCATTTTTTGGTTTCATAAGTGCTTTAATAACTTCCCCATCTTGCAGTTCAACAAACACCAAATGACCAAACCTGTGAAGTCCTCGTAGAACAGTTCTCCATACATCTGAAAGTAAGGTTTGTTGAGAATTCCTTTCACAACATCCCAAAATTCGCTTGTATTAGGATAAAGTGTGGCTTGCAGTGCTACTCCATAACTGATGATGAATACCGCAAGAATAAAGATGAACTGCTTCAGGTCCTCCAACTAACGACCGTTGATGCGTAAAAAAAAGGAAAAAAGAGTAAAAGCACAAGGTAAATTGAAGCAATAACAAACGAATAAAAAACAATATATTTCAAAATCTTTTTGGACGATTCAAGCAAGGGCGAAGTACTAAAGTTAAACATACATGACTAAATGAATCATGCTCAAATTAAAACTATGTAAAAATATAGAATGTTGCGTGGGCAGTATATAAAATAGCATAGAAAGTTAAAAAGTTGGTAGACTGCCGAATTTATGCAGTATTGTTGTAGCGTTTTAGTCTCTCAGTATATAGTCTCCGTTGTAATTAAACCCTTAAACGCTCAGTGTTCGATATATCGGACACCACGAACAAAAGAGCAAATGAGAGAACAAAGCCAAAACAAAGCAAAAATAACGAACAAAAGAAAAAAAATTAAGAGTTAAAGAGTTAACAAAAAAATCTCATTAGCTGCTATTGTATGTGAACAATAATACTTGGGCCACGAAACCTTCATCTGTAAAACCTCAAGAGAGTGATTGAAACCCAGCTATCTGTTAAGGCTCGTGCTGTCGGCCGCGGCACATAAAAAAGAGCTCAAACACACATGCACTATTACTGTACCACCAGCACTCTCGTGAACACCCTCGAAATATCTAGTTTAGAGCTTTGAAATTTCGATGCAAGGTTGATAGATTTTTTGTTGATCTGAATTGATTAACTTCTTCGGCCACGATCTCAATGGGCGTTACCGTATGTTGATAAAAGTTGACTTGTATTCTCATTTGATTGCATCTCTATTCCGAGTGTCCCAAAAAATGTTCCCTATCAAAAATCTGAACATCTCTCTTTCAATTTTAAAGGCAGAAAGTAAATGCGCTCTTGTATCGACATAAAAGTCTGTTCTTATTTTATACTGTGCGCTAATATCCTACGGACTTGTACATCAATGTAGTAGCTAGAGCACCTACACGTTACATTCCATCAGTTAACGTCAGACGACTAGATATTTCGATGCTACCATTTCAAGTGAATGTAGAGTTCTAATAATTATTTGTTTCTGTTAATTTTTAATCCATAGAGAAACAGAAAACTATATTTTTCATATAAGCATATTAATTTAAACCTTGCATTACAATTCAAACCACGGCACCTTCAAACTGAGTGGGGGCATTTTTTGGGAACACCTTGCTGTATGGCTGCTGGGTACTGAAGTATACGAATCTAACTCACCATAGTCTTTATCATGACGAGTTTAGGACCAAGTTCTCTATTGACGGAGAACATTTGCAACGATCGAACAATAAATAATATGATGTCTAGAATGTATATGATCCTCGCTGCCTCGAAAAGATCCCCATCAAGATCGTCTGGAAAGAAACGGAGACCAGAAGCTACGGCAAATGCGAGCAAAGACAGGATGTCCACAAAATTCCACGTGTCATTGAAGTACAAACTCAGTTTCTTAACAAAATGTTTCGGTTGTTGAGAAGTGATCTGAAATGGTAAAATTTCGACAGCATTAAAATTCGTATGCACTAATTTATCGTTGTCAATGCGTTCTATGTTCAGCACTTTCTAAGTTTGATAATGCTAAGCAGATAAAAAGTTTCGATTCGAATTAACTAATTTCAGTAGATCAAGGTCACAGAAATGAAACACTGCACACTCGTACACAAACACATTCCTTTGCTTGCAACCATTTATGCACGTAAGTTATGTATGCAGTTTATTGGTTGATTTCGAAGCAGCAACCAATGTTTGAGACATATTGAAAATGAGACGTGGCGTTAAACGACTGAATGGTAGTGTATAGTGAATCAGAAAAAGTTGTTTTTGCCACAACCTTAAATGCAGATCAAACAGGAAATGAAATTCTGTTTCAGGTACACTCGTAAAACCCCAGGATTTGGTGGTATGAGTACACTTGATTTCTTCAGATTAGGGTAAGGACGCTACTTATTTCACAAAACTAATTGGAACGCTTTAATTCCAAACTTTCATATCTGAAATGACTGCAATTTTTTTGCTTCACATTGATTTAAATAACTATGACCATGTTCTTCACAGATAAAAGCGTTTCCATATTATTCAAAAGTGGCCTTACTATAACAAAAAACCAGCTTACTACAAATTTCCAAATCTTAATTGTGTCGTTACTGACATATGTACGTTTGTTTGATTAGTTAATGAGATAGTCGATGACGTCAAGTTACGGACAAAGCCGATTAAGATTATCAAACGAAAGTACTTCAAAATTTACATGTAAAGGCATCGAATAGGACTGAACAGTATTAAATAAAAATAATGTTGCCACTGAAATTTATTAATCCCGACGTTGTCGCATCAGCCATTGACGTCGTGGGACAACTCCAGTTGAGTCGACCAAATTTTCGGACCTTCCGATGGATGAATCGCGCCAGTGATCATATTGTATTATTATTACTATTACTATTATTATTATTGTTATTATCATATTATATTATTTCCATATATCAATTGCTGAAGACAAAGTCGGTTCATGTGGGAGCTTGGTGTCTATCTAGAGTTACATATACATATATATATTCTCATAAAATTCACAACGTTCTGAATTTTATGAGAATTATATGCCTACTAATTCTGTCAAGATCTTTTGGTGATATATATATATATATATATATATATATATATATATATATATATATATAACTACA
>JBAHVQ010000224.1:584012-595252 GCA_036872915.1 Nanipora kamurai | reverse complement strand
ATCCTTAGGTTTCGCAAAAATATGACCCAATGTCAAATAAGGTTTTTGGGCAACTTTGACGTTGTAACTACATAAGAGTCTGTTGATTGGTTCCGTAATACCGCGAACATACGGAACAATCGCGAAACCCATCATCAAACTATCGTTTCCAGTGGTTTTGCACGATGAATTAACTGGTTTTAAGCTGTTTTTAAACTGCTTGATGGCTATTGTCAAAATATTATGCTGGGCATTGATATTTATACTAAAATTAGGATTCCCGCCTGGTCAATCGATTGCTGAGAGATATATAGACAAAGAGAGAGAAAGAGAGAGAAAGAAAGAGAGAGAGAGAGAGGGAGAGATATCGAGAGAGAGAGAGAGAGAGAGAGAGAGAGGGAGAGAGAGAAGGTTTTGATTGTCTAACACAAATAGAATTATAGAAAAAAGTGTATATTGTGGTAACGACGGAGACTATAAACAAGTTAACCACTCCTTTCGCACAAACGTTTTCACTTTTATTGAAGCTCTTTAGGTGCTAACTAAATGTTGACTGGCTATGTTATTTACATTTATAGGTTCGGTGTATTTGGTTTTACTTTAAAACATGCGTGATCTAGTTACTGTTATGTAAATTATGCTAATATTGTAAATTCCATTGCTATGACGTCATTTGATGCATTATCTAAGTATATTTATATTTAGGATTATGGCTAAAGGCTAAAAGCTCAAAAAAGTATCTTTCCGATGTAATTATCTATTTCGAATTTAAATCAGGTTGAAGTAAAGTTATAATATCTCGTTTTTGGATTCCCTGGTTAATCGGTTTGAATTGTCACACTGATATATCGGCATTAACCTGAAATCGCTGCCGTTACATTTTTCTATGTGTTTGCTGATTGACAGACATCGATATTCCTCGTGGTTTATTTGTTCTTTCTGTAGCGTAACTCGTTTTCGTAGATGCTCAGTTTGACCCATGTAAAAGGTTTCAAATTTTGAGCACAAAAAATGTAAATTACATTTCTGGATTTGCAATTCATGGGTGACTTTATTTGCCAGACTTTGTTGTTCTTTAGCTTGATGGAATTTCCTGTAATTAGATCGTTGCAAGTGCCCCATCTTGGTTCCCCGCATTTTGTCACTGTGTTCGGAATTTTTGCAGTGATATATCGCGCTTGAGTCAATTGTTTCTTCAAGTTTTTTGTATGTCGGTGGCTGACCATGACTTTCGTGTTTTCGAGTATACTTTTCATTTTCTCTGAGTTGTTAAGAAATTGAATATCGCGTTTGATTTGTTAATGACTTGCGGATTATTAGGATTATGAGTGATGACAAGTGGAAGGGATTTTTCGTTTTCTATTTTCTCCTTTGGTGATCTAAGTTTTGCCACTGATAGTGACGTTGCTTTTTCTATACCTTTAAGAATAACGTTCCTAGGATAGTTTTGTCGTTCTAAAAATTCTTCTAGTTCCAATAATCGCTTCTTCCTTCTTTCCTCGTCGGATACAATAGAACATATTTGGCGCGCGAGACAGTACGGAACGTTTGTCGTAGTATGTTTAGGGTGACATGAGTTGAAGTTTAAGAATTGGTTCGTGTCCGTTTCTTTGTAGAAAATATCCGTATTTAAACTACTCCCCTGTTTGTAAAGTAGGACGTCTAAGAATGGTAGTTTTTCGAGACTATTCTCAATTGTAAATTTAATGTTTTCATGAAGGTTGCTCAGCAATAAGTGTAGTTTTCGTAAATCTTCTTCGGATTTTTTCCAAATTAAAAAACAGTCGTCCAAAAATCTCTTAAAGGCTTTTATAAATTCTTCTTTTTCTTCTTCGCCAATGATCTTTTCATATTCCGAATATTTTCCAATGAATTTCGAAAGCTTGGGCAATTGAAAGAAAACAACCAAGATTTCACCATCGATTGGCCAATTTTGAAACGAGCTTTTTCGTATAGGGGAGGATAAAACAGATGCAATTTGTGTTTGGAAGAAAAATTTTTCATTTTGACCGAAAAAAACAAGAATTCTTTACTTAGCAAAAGATCAGAAATAGTTTCGGCCAGCCCACACAAAGGCAAGTTTCGCGCAAACAACCTAAACAATGAAAGGAATGCACGCTTTGTTTCATGCCCACACGCCTACGTTTACGTTTCCACCTGATGACTCCTAAGCGGATGAAACAGGCTGTAGTGGAATTTTAAGGTCATTTATACCACCAGTACAAATTAAAATTCGTAAAGAGGAAAATTTCTGGAAGTAAGAGAAAGAAAGCATAGAAATTTGATATATAAATGGTACTAAACTTTTCATGTACTTAATGTTGAACACGAACTTGGTTCATGTGGGAGCTTGGTAAATATCAGACGAGTAGTGGACGTTCCTCAAGCTTTATCTTTACTTTCTGTGGCGAGGATTGTTTTATTTCACCCGCAAAAAATTGTGCCACTTTTCGCACGTTTAATCTTACCGTTTTTTCTTCTCCAAGCAACCGCTTTGCTTTACACTTATACACAACATGATATGTAAACGAATTCACCATTTCAAAACCGCTTACCATTTTTTCATCTTCAAGAACATCCTCAATCATTTTGTAAACAGATTCCAAACTTCTCTTGCCAAATACTTCAACAATTTTTGCTTCGACCATTTCCTTATAACTTGGGTCAATGACATGAACTAGCTTTCCATTTTTACTAAAAAAATTGACAATTTTATTTCTCAAAGCCCATGCAAACAAGTCGGCAAACCATTCCTGCCAATCAAAGTATATTATTCTCACCCCCATGACATTTTGCACTTCTATTACGTCAGCTATTTCCGATAGAAGAGATCTTGCAGATCTGTCACGTGCAATTTCCATTTACGGAACACTTTATGTTAAAGCGATCCATTCTACTTTGCAGATTGGAGATAAGTTTGTCAAGAAGGTGTACGACTAATAAGGTACTGATGAAAAGATATTTTACGCGAAACATTTGGCGTTTACACTCGTTATTAACGAATAAAAGCGAGAAGTATATTTTTTAATTCAATTTTAGAAGCGACTGAACAGTGATCGAACTTGGGGAGTACCTCAAGTCACAGCCGACATCTGTTGTGCTTAAGGTCATTTGGCGTGAATGCCGAAACATTAAAAAAATACAATTATGTAAAATTGATTCAGCTCGAATACCTAATGATCTTTAAAAATGGCCTAAAGCTTCGGCACCGCCGTAAAATCTCGTAGGTCTACGGCATTTTGGACTTCCACATACACTCCCTTAGCTTTCGGGCAAATTTTATGACTAATTTCCTTCACGCACTGGCAGGCAGGTAGCGAGGGAAGGTTGAAAGGGTTGGCCGCCCCAAGCGGCACTTTCTGGTGAGTGGAATATTGAGACTAAAAATTGAATTTTTGAAAATTTCAGGCTGAAGATTCAATTAAATTTCTTATCTTACTGAGCGAGAAGATATCGATCTTTTCAGTTTCCGCTGTTTCGTGTAGTAATTCAGCTTGACCTCACTTGAGCTTTACGACAAGCGAATAATTTCCGTATGTTTAATGGGAAGTTTCAGCCCGGGTTTATGAAAGAGCGAGGGCGGTACTTGACTACCTTCGTCTCGAGCGGTACATTCCCTTGCCTCATTCCCTATACCATGGTATCATTTATAAAAAATGCATACCTGCATTTTATAATATGTAAATGTGAGTATTAAGAAACACCTGACGGGTTTGCATATTTCGATAGCCGGGTCCAAACACGAGCGATGTTGCCAGACTTTCGAAAAGTGTAAAATAGACAAAAAAAAGACGAGCCGCTAAGCGAGTGGTTTTTAGCTTTCGAAAGTCAAGTAACATCCCGAGTGGTTGGATAATGCTATCCAAACATGCAAACCCATGAGGTACTTCCTTTATAAAATGACGACAGATAAAAATCTGTTAAATTACGTGAGCAATTCCCCCGAAAATCATCAACTGCCAATCAGAGGCAAGCTTCGGAAGATCGAGTTAACTAAAGTCAAGTCGCTTGACTCACTTTAACGCGGTGGGAAAAAAAACAAACGCGTGTTTAACTTTTCAAAAGTCAAACAACACGCCAAATATTTGAATCACACTAACCAAAACTTACAAAACAATTTACGTATTTCTTTTATGAAGTAATATTACCGAACGTTTGACACAAACTTCAGTAAACTTTTGGCGGGAAATTTTCCAGGTTTGATAAAGCCTCATCTAAACATCGGTAGTGACCAATCAAAGCTTGCACACGACACACGTTATTTTACAGTTCATAATCAATACTTCCAAGAATGTGCACTCATTAACATATCATGGCATTGTCCTCCAAGGATCTTAGGACGTATTCTGTGAGGATTATTCTGGTATGAGAATACGCGGGATGAAGGGTTATTGCGTTCCTCGACCACCGATTCGAGTTTAGAAATAAACATAATAGTATTTTAGGTATTCTTATCAAGGTAGCGGAATAAGCGGATTGGTTTGGTCACCGACAGGGAACATGTCAAAACGACGGAATTGACGTCAACACGTAAGAGTGTTTTTGACCTTAACTCGACACGAATTGTCGCGTCTCAGAATTCTACTTATGAAGCAAAAAGAGTATAATATTATGGTCCGGATCGATGGCAAGGTCCTCTAGGAGCTTTACGAGAGCCTTAAGCACCTGTTTCACTAGCCCATGAACGTGAATTGCAACATGTTAGAGCCCGGCTTACCACCGTTAATTTTTTACTTTCCATCTTTTCAATGAGTTTTCCCCTTGACATGTAAAAATCGTTTGGCGTGAGACAGAGTAAAATCGTCTGGCATTAGACAGACTAAAACATAAATGTAGGCAAATGCAACTTAAAAACGGTAAAGAAAGGGTTTTGCTCATTTCGGAACATCTCATACTTTTTTAGGTACTCGATACTCAGTTTAATCTCTTATTGGTATTCTCGAACAAGCATAGTCAAAATATGCGCAAATGAATGAAACCTTACAGTTTCAACATCAACAACGTTGCCAAATTGTCCTGGTTGTAGTCAGGGCCAAATCGACCAAGTTCGAATGACGACTTAGGTTTGCACACATTGGGGTGAAACTTCCGTCCCTTGATATTAATGCTTTTTAAATAATTTAACTTGCAAATTGGTAAATTGTACACATAAGCTCGACAGGCTGAGTGATGATGTTAACTCGGTATTTATGATGTACATCGATGTAATTTATGAAAGACAGTTCTTTTGTCAACAAAATTTTAAGTGCTTAAGCTCCTGAACACGCCAAAATAATTCACAACCATGAGAAAATGATTGCCTGCTACACAAAAACACTAATTTACCGCACGGAAGAAAGAATTCCTAAATGGTCGCAAACCATGCTTGTTTGGCGAGTAAATACGTGTGTAACGCTGGTTATTAAAATGTTTTCTTACACCCATTAAAATGGACTTTACACGAGCGAGTCACAAACAAAATCCCTCGAAAAATTAAGGCTGAAGATTTTTTACCCGATTCCGCATTGCTCTTGTACGTCGTAATCAATCTTTTGATGAACTATCGTGTACTTACGTATCTTGAATGGTGTGCTTGAAAGCAAAAGCAACAATATCTGCTGCTCTCCCACTCCCATCAATAACAACAGCGGGGATCTTTTTCTTTATAGCTTCAGTCATCGTTTTTACTGTTCCCGGACCGCCCTCAAGCACTAACATCACAACTGGCACTTCGATCGAACCTGAAGAAAAATAGCAAGAAATATAAAATCTGCAAGCTGTTCCAGCGTTTTCATATCTCATACCAACTGGGACGTACGTCTTTGGATATTAAATTGTTTGTACCATCGAAAATATTGTATCAAATAACTATGATAGACCTGTTGTTACGAAAGCTCGAAAGAATTGTCCCCGTTGATAGCCATGTGAATGCTGCCCGCGAGTCGCGAGGGGGTTTTAGAAATATGCGTACGACGAAAACACTAAGTGTGACTGGCTAAACTCATATAATACTGCATTTCGAAACCATTATTGGGTATGTTTCTTGGTGGTTTACACTGAACAACAGACAACTAGTATAAGACGCCTGTGCCAACAAATGATAGACGACCGAGGCTATCAACGCATGTCAAGTCGTGCGTATCCAGCGAATTTCGCATGTCAATGCAACACGACGTCTCCCATGCGAGTTAGGGAAGCGAACGAAGTCAAATCCAATTACTAACAAAGGAATATGACGATTAATCACGATAAACCAAGATTAACTACGGTGAATTATGAAAAATGAAATAGACCTAAATCTTTTTAGAAATATGTGGTTAACCGAGGTTAACGGATGAATATATTGCTTTGTTGGCTTACCCCAGTTTATTTTTGGTTTACCATCATAATTTCGCGTAGTAGGTGATCTTCAGCGATTTTAGAAACATTTTCATTTTTTTATGTTACGTTACCGCATGTTTAGACCGATATCATTTTTGTAATTGTTTTGGGATTTTTGCGGCACTAAACTTGGTGTGTCCTGTATCCACTAAGGGTCTCGTATCACACTATGCTTCGTATCCGATTTTTATTAGGAACTTCTTTCGACTAACTTCCTAAACGGTATTACAAGTTTTCTTCCACCTTCAGGTGTTATTGCATGTATTTATCAAATGAGCGACAAAACCTGAGTCAAATAATGCTATATAGCAGAGCTCTCAACTGGTTATTATTAAAAAGATTAAATTTTTATTTTAAGGCCAAATCGAGCATTATGATTTTTTCGTCCTCAGACAATCTTGGACAAAACCTGCTGAAACAAACTAGGATATCAAACTTTCTTTTTTTACCGCAAATTTCTTGAAAAAAAGTTGCCTCCACTCCTAATCAATGTAGAGCTTTTCCGTGATGTCATTATATACATTTTCGCACCAAAATAACATTGAAAGGGAAGGAGAGGGAAGGGGGAGCGATGGATCAATGTAACAACAATACACAAATTCTGTTCATTAGAAAAAATAATCTGAATCGGTTAGTCCAAGATTGTAGATTATGTCGAAAGAAAATTTTCAAAAACTGTCTTATTAGAGGACGTACAGCATTCTCTCAGCTTAATATTAAGGTATCTTGATTCTTTTTGGTTACATTTGTAAAATTGGTATCAAAGGCTTCATTGTTGACAGTCGACAAAACTACGTGCTGGTGAATTTCTTCTATGTTGTTGAAAAATGGCAAACCTCCACCTAGTTCAAACTGTATTTTATTGATCGTTACAAAACATAATAACGAATGCGAAAATACCTGCCTCGACCACACAATAACAGTAGCTGATATCCCATCGTTATTCTCCCTCACATAACCACTTAGGTAGGGCGTCAACAAAAACTATATATGATAATATTACCGTAACAAAAATTTCCTTTTGTGTATATTAAAAATACAAAGTTACCCTAGAAAACGAATGATTATTCATATCCCGACATAACGACAAAAAAGTACTGATAACAACTCCCTTAAACTAGAATTCCAAAAACAATTTCAGCGGATTACAAGTTTGAGTAAGTCAGAAAAGGAGTACCCGAGCACGTTCATACCAATTTAAAGAATGTTGCACGTTAAAATGGGTCCCTTGCGTAATTTTAATAGACGAGTAATAAACCCTGTAATATCAGACCATTTTTGTTGCAATTATGGAGTTTTAACTTCCATTTGATTAATATAGGAGTACCTGTAAAGTACAATTGATCCTGTTATTACAGACATTCGCTTCAGCAATCAGACGTGATCTAAGTTACTACACTGGCTTTTAACTGAAGGACTGTTGACACGGGCCATTTTTCTTGTGATTTTTATTCTCCTGACACATGCGATCGAAGAGTGTGACTTACGAATGTACTAAACAATTTGTGCAAAGCTAATATGGTCCAGTGGTTTTGTGAGTTATTTACTCACTCGCATTCTTCAGAATGAGAAAAATCGCAGAAAAAATCGTCCATGTAAACAGGCGTTGAGAAAGTAAAACATGTTTTCATTTGTCAGGCATTGGCAAAACGAAATTCACATTTTTCTTTTTCCATTTTATCTTTCCTTAGATTGACTAAACCTGGCAGAGTTCTAAACTGTCGTCCAATCATGCACTCAAAACACTCATTCTATCGTTAGGCATTCATTTGTTCGTTCGGAGCAACTTTTGATTCAAGATTTGCAGCAAAACTTTTGCCTGTTGGCACCTGTTTGAGACCAGATAACCTCAAATATTCAAGTCGTCCTTTATGAACCTTAAATACATATTCTCCACTTAATTTTCAGTGTGCTTACAGAGCTTTTACGGCTATTTAAGTTTTTGCACCTTCAAATTCTACTTATTACCGCTATTAAGTAGGTAACTGTTAGTGTCGAGCCCTGACGGTGTTCCTCAAGTTGTGAGATGTCCTTAGTGTATCCAGTACTAGTCACAATATCGTTACACAACTAATTCTTTTGTTACTTAGTGAAGTGATTCATTTACAACAAACGTAATCTATTTTCTTGTTCATACAACATATTTTGTTCCTCCCATAACCTTAATTTTCTTTTCTTATGATGTATTTCTCACTATTAGACGTACTTCAGAGATCCATATCGCTAACCTGTAGATGATCTTGACGCAGTATGTAGTTTAGCTATTGCCTCTTCCACTTTAGATCGTAAATCAATCTCGACGCCATATTGGCCCGTTGTTCCGTTATCTACCAGAATAAAGTGAGTGTGAGAACTGTCCAATGGAGCCTTGCTTGCTTCCTCTGGTGTTATTCGATATCTTGCAGGGTGTTTACCAAGACCACTCTAAATTCCAAAAATAAGGAACCAGTAATGACTTACTGTGTAATCGTAGTCGACTTCCACATAGGGACTTGCACTTAGGAGTCACGTGACCTTAACTCTCTTGAAATTGGATGTATGTACTAGAAAAACTAAAAACGCATGCAGGGTGGTGATGTAAGAAAAATGAAAAATTTTACTTTTCAGAATTTACATTGGTTAGCAAAAATGAATCCAATTATAGGTTCACGTGACCAAGATGGACGTCTTTGTTTATGAGAAATCAACCTTTAAATACAAACTTTGCAAAGAAATTCATTCTGGCCATGTGACCACCAGTAAATCTTGATCCATTTTTGCAAGCCAAAGTTAATTTTGAAAATCAAAGCCCCAAAACTTTATTTAAATAACCCTGTATGTTTCTAGTTTTACAAATCCATACATCTAATTTTAAGAGAGTTGAGGTAACGTGACTTCTTGGTGCAAGTCGCCTTTTGGGGAATGTCAAACCAAGAAAAAGAAATTTAGCTGATCGAACAAAGATGTGGTAAAAGGTGCTGGACGTTCATCGACGTGACGAATGCTATTGACAGAGAGCTATGAAGACCGGACTCCATAAGCTTCATTTAAATTCCCATCCTGCAGGGGCTACGAAATCGGGTAGACACGGACACAAGCCGCACTAAAGAATTTTCATATGTCGTGCTGTTCAAACTGTGGAATGCCAAGGACTCAGAAAAACTCTGATCATAAGGTCCAGACGGGACTCGAACCTGTAACCTTCTGAATGCCAGCCAGACGCTCTAACCATTGGGCCACCAGAACTCAAATGGCAGAGCAAGGTTACTTACGGTATTTAAACCTGGCAGGAATTCGTCAGCAATGAGTCGCTGGGCTGCAAGTCGTTACATGAATTTATTTATCAAGTAATATTTCATTTATCTAGAATTACCGACGTCTAACGACGGACTCGCGCTAGGTTTAAATACCGTAAGTAACCTTGCTCTGCCATCTGAGTCCGCGTGACTCAATGGTTACAGCATCTGCCTAGCATTCAGAAGGTCGCGGGATCGAGTTCCGTCTGGAGTTCTAAGTTTTTCTGAGTCTTTGACATTCCACAGTTTGAACATGAAGACATATCAAAAACCTTTAACTACAATGTCGAACTACAATTTCAGAAGTAAAATAAACAAGCTGCACTAAGTTGTCATGCTGTAACAGCAACCATAACCATGGTTCTTACTGACTACAGAACTGTTTATTCCAGGACTTTTTGACAATATTTAAGAAATCCTTTACCTCAGAAACACATCATGTATTTGAAAGCCATAAAATAAAATCTATCTAAACAAAATCTAAACTAAAATCCGGAATTGAAGTTAAAATTTTGGTGCTTTCACTCCTGGTTTTCATTTGCCAAGAAGAGGGCGGTAAAAATACAATTCTAAAACCCCTTTGAACGTGCGTTCAGTGAAATACTATGAGTATAAGTCACTCAGTTGTATCGCTGAATAATGATTTCTTACTTTATCATGTTATTAACGACAATAAAGAGAACAACAACAACAACGACAAGAACAAGACAGGTGCGGTAATATTTCGACTATGACGTTCGAAGACGATGTTCATCATCTTCTATGTATATATAGATCTCAGCATGTTTTGTAAACTTAGTTGGTTTGATAATGACTTTGCTATAAAGTCCAAATATTACCGCACCTGCCTTCGTCTTGTTTTCACTTGTATCTCCAGTTTCAAGATGCTAATTTTCGGATTATGTTTTATACTTTACTTTTTAAAATTGTTGGCTGATTATGGTTTTTTTAAAGTAACTAATTTCCTTTAATAATTAAAGATAGAAATACAAAAGAATATCTCGAAAATACCAATAAAATTATGATCATAGTGGAAGATATGAATAATTATATACTGAACATGACACAGATTAATGAACCGACCTTTGGTTTTATCACTAATAACTGAAACAAGGGGATCAATCTCAAAGCAAAGACAGAGATCAGACGAAAACCCATTTACATTGAGAAAACAAAAGACGAAGACAGATGAGACAAAACATGTCTGTGCTTGAAAGAAATCATCATGAACAGTGTAATTGAAAATATCGAGGAAAATGATTATGATTAGAAAATATTTAATCAAAAGTGACGAGAATACGAAGGAAACAGACAAGTAACTGAAACAACAGATCATAGCTAATTAAGGCAAATAGAGTAAGAAGACCACAGAAAACAAGCAAGCATTTTAAAGAAAAACAGACTAATTAGAGAAGATACTACACAATTTTAAATGCGAAATTTATAGGAATGAAGTAAACATGTCATTACAACGGTGATCTCGTAATGAAATGGAGAAATTTTAGAGGCTATACTTCCGGGAATATCTCTCTCTCTTGCAGTCAGTCGGGGCGACTAGGACTGTACTATGGTTTCGGCTTTGTCTTTGTGACAGCTCTCCAGGAGACTCTGTTGTTAGCCGTCTTC
>JBAHVQ010000224.1:536941-575024 GCA_036872915.1 Nanipora kamurai | reverse complement strand
ATGTACATTGCTGATTTTCTATATACTCAACCAAAAGCGAAGAATTCGTTCTACCGGAACGAGGTAAAACAGTGAGAATGTCCTTAGGTAAACTTAAGTAAACGGCGAAGTCTCGCCATTACAGGGGCACACTCTCGCCCTTGAAGCTATGGAGATCAATCATGTAATCCAAATTTCAGTAAATACTCAAATGGCTGTGATCCTTTAAAAAGACTACAAAACTTACTTCGGTTTCCTCGTCGTGGACTGTGCCTATGGATAAACTTTGGTAACTTTCGTAACTCAAATTCGATGTAGCCGAGAATTTCCTTGATCCGACGGAAGGTTTTCCTTGAGTCATTTTAGTTGTCGAACGACGTCCTGGAAAATTTACTGTGCTCTAACGGACAGGCGATCTCCTATTTAAACAATCTTTACACGTCATAGCGGATACAGGAAGACACCACGGGTTGTAGCGAGGGGAGGGGTTGTGAGTTCAACCTCCCAATGCTATTACAAACGTAATAACAATAAAACAGAAAGACATAAACCCCTCAGATAAATGTGATATTTGACATTGAAACCCCCATACACGTTATTTTCTACCCGTAAACCCCCTAAAAGAAATTTTGCCCCAACCCGAGTACCTTATGAAAAGGCAAGAATAACTGATCAGAAATGACCGTGAAATAGTGAACACCATTGACCAGATCATTAAAGAATCAAAGAGAAATGGCTATGTAACAAAGGTAACAAAGAGTGAGAAATCCAACCAATGGTCTGAACGATGTTGATTCAAAACTTCATCGAGACTTACATGATTAGTTAACCCGCTTCCGCAGCAACCCATTCAGGAAAAATTTCAAAGATGTTTCTGAATATTTGACCACTAAAAGACTGTCGGTATCGGAGGCTTTGGTGTTGCGACCTTGACTCAACGAAGGACCCGAGAGACTATAAATTTCAACACACGAGATTTGGCTCCCAACACGCCTCGCACGTACCCACGCCGAAGCCCATGCTTCATCCACGTTAGCAGAGGCATTAACTAGAGTTGTTCTTCAGATGTTCAAGAGGATAGACTATTAACACTCAAAGAATCAAAAAAGCTACCAAGGCCATTCTTGTAGATGCAGATGTTCCTAATCAAAAACTCCACGCAGCAATCTGGGGAGAAGAACTTATTACTGCACTCTGGCCAATTCTAGAAGCGAAGGATGTTTCATTCAAGTTTTAATGCATGGAAGAAATGGTTGCACTAAACACATAACCTGAAAGAAGGGGTCGTACTAAAGCTAGCCAGGGAGGCAGGGTGTGTTGTAGAATAGTAAATGCGAAGGATAAAGAGTATTTGCGTTCGGTGCATTGTTCGTGTCTTCGACGATGCAGGTGAAACTTAAAAGTGCCACCTAGAGATGAGAACGATTTTGACAGTAGAAGTTGATTTAAGTCATAGCTAAGCATAAAGAGTAGTTGTAGACGTTCATATTATTTATTTCCCATATAAATAGTAGTGCGAACAGTAATAGTCATTACACGCCATTAGACTTTAGTTAAAAGCTGGCAGTCAATCATTTTCCTTCCATTTAGTATAGAAACCGCTGAGGAAGATAACGTAGACGATGATGAAATGATAAGAGACAGAATTGCTATCTTTCGTTGTATCCAGTTTGTAAATATTACTCTTTAAAAGATTGAATTTTATATCTTAAATGGCTTTATCATCAACAATTCCTTTCGTAGGGAACAACGTTCAATTTGGTCTAAAAGATATGGTTGTCGGAAGGACAATTTCGATTCAGAAGATTCTATTTGAGCCATTACTCGGCAGATCATAATTATTAATCCAATCACAATTTTTTGAATTAAGACGTTTGCATGATCTTACTTGATTCAAAAATATTGTTGTTTCTTCAGAGTGAAGAGACGTTCACTTCATTTCATTTGAGATATCTGAGTGTTCGGAATGCAACGTTTATTAAGGGTACTCACAGGCATGATCTTATTTGCTCAACCTGCCAATTGTACGACCAATTATATAATTATAATAATATATGTAATATTATATAAAATTAGAATACCGCGTGGTCAGCGGTAAACGACATGTAAGAAGACAAAAGGTTGAAAACTGTCGTTACTAAAATCAGAAAACCTAAACTTTTCGAGCGAAGGCTCCTAGGCTCGAATGACAAGACCACAATGAAGAGGTTTACGAGCCCAGAACCGATGTAAAAATGTTTGCAACATCGCAGCAAAACTTTCATGAAACTTAATACGACAGATCTGAGAATTGGATCCCCATTTCTCAACTAAATTAGTTTTTACCCCATATAAATATTAACATTAAATATTAAATATTTGCTCGACACGATTTGATGACTATCACTTTTGTAAAGCTGTAGCCAAGAGGTGAACATGACCTCATTTAACACATCCTGTTATTGAAAGACCACTTTTGAAGTGTTAAGATGACCACATCTAACCGAAAGATCTGACCTTTGCAAAACCGTACTAAAAACATTTATGTGACCAGAACTGGTGGACTCAACTGCTGCAAAAGTGCATCAATGGGATCCATAGGATTTCATTCGGCCATTGGAAAGCCAATTTATAGATGTTAATAAGATCTGAAAATTGCCGAACTATGTTTTCACTGTTCCACACTAACAACGTTTAGCAGTGCCCATACCACGATAACATTTTTATCTCACCAGAAACAACTAAAAGTGCCAAAATGAACGAAAAACTCCTGGGGAGGGAAGTTTCGAAAACGAACGCAAAAACGGTTGGTGCCGGCAAGTAGAAGTTGGAGCTCCACTTCTCATGAAATGCATTCCGGGATGCAATATGGCGTCTCGCTGACACAAAGTAACCAGACCAGCTCCTGGGAACAGGAGCACTTTGGACGTTTACATGATGAAATTTGTTTAACATAACTGTTGCAAATCTCTCGTATAGACGTTTACGACTTTTTGGCTTCTGCAGTCAACTAAAATCGATTATCAGTTGAAGTGCATGGAATCCCAATTATTCACTAATAGGATAAATTAAATTTGACAGGAGAAATTCGAGACGGCGTAGCCGGAGGAGGTAAAATCGTCTGGCGTTAGCCAGAGTAAAAATACTAAAGTCGCACAACGGGCATTAGAGGTTAATGAAATAGTCTTTAATGAAATAGTTTTTTAACTCTTTAATGACCAGGGGCCTTTCTTGGACCAGTAAAATCGTCTGGCGTTAGCCAGAGTAAAATACTAAAGTCGCACAACGGGCGTTAGAGGTTAATGAAATAGTCTTTAATGAAATAGTTTTTAACTCTTTAATGACCAGGGGCCTTTTTTGGACCAGTAAAATCGTCTGGCGTTAGCCAGAGTAAAAATACAACAGTCGCACAACGGGCATTAGAGGTTAATGAAATAGTCTTTAATGAAATAGTTTTTAACTCTTTAATGACCAGGGGCCTTTCTTGGACGAGTACAATCGTCTGGCGTTAGCCAGAGTAAAATACTAAAGTCGCACAATGGACATTTGAGGGTTAATACATTGAGGTCATTACCATCGGCTATTTAAATGCATAAAGCAATTAAATAGCTGCATGTATATACATATTTGACCTAGGATTAAAGTTTTGTCCCGAATTTCTTCGCCTCACCAAGAATGTATCCAAGACAAATTATATATAGTTTAAGAATTTATTAGAAAGAACAACGTTGTCACAAGTCCCACTCTAACTTCGAGCCTGACTCTCTCAGAGCAGAAAAAACGCTTTTTGGGGGTTCACAAACTCACAGTTTCCGGTGACGTAAATATACGTATTAACTACCTGGATCCCAGTTCACGACAGTTTATTATTGTAATAACAATTTTCCCAACCATTTCCTTCAGCTTCAATGAGGAGATGATGAATAAGAAGCAATTGCATTTTCACATTCTGGTTACCATGATACCATCCATTCGTATCGTAAAACTAAATTCTCTACCAAGGGCATGTTTGGTTATTTGATATAACAAATTTAAACGCTCGGGTATAACAACCGCTAAGCCAAGACGCGAAATTTAATTTTTTGGAATTGAGAACGACTATATCCAAGCTGGTTATGATAAGAGGAGTGTGTTAAAAAAATAGTAGGTTTCTCTGATGGTCAGCTTTCCGCTGAGAAATAGGATATGACGGATTACGAGTTACATCGCTGTGCAACAAGCTACGAAGTCTAACCGATTACCAATTTTGATGCAAAAGCCGCACTTTGTTCTCAGTTATTTCAAGACCCTATGTACTGGTCCGACTTGAGATCAATACCGGGAGCCTGAATGGCCTTTTTTTCTTCTTCCGCACTGCACAGAAGTCAAAGCGAAGCCTGCTGTGATTATGGTGGTCTTCAAACCACCGCATTTGGTCAATTTGATCATTCATTTGTAATCAATCCACTCGGATTGGTCACAAATGAACGGTCTTCTCAAAGACTGCAAGACTTACCAGCGTTTCTTCGTCCTTCCCTATACCAAATGATGAACTTTGATGGCTCTGAGAACTGTGGTTTGATTCTACGGAGTATTTTCTGGATCTTCTGAGAGGAACTCTTTCAGGGTGCATCCTTTGATACAATGAGCCGAAGCATAACTTGTTTCAGGAGCATCTCATTTAAAATAAATGCACTGGTGTCACTCACTGGTATCAGGTTTCACAGCGAAAGCAAACAAAATGCCAAAATGTAATAACAATATCGTGAAAACTGAGACATACAGTTTCAGCATAAATTAGTGTAATGGAAGAGCAAGAGCTCTGGTAACGAAACAGGAGCACACCGCGACAAAGTCCGTGTGACATTTCGACACGGAGGCCATTTACATATATAGCAATATAGCTGATCAAGTAAAATAAGAAATGTGAAAAGGTCTGTAATAATTTACGTGAACATGTTGCTGTATTTTTGTTGTTTGAATGACTTTAGAGAAATGAAAAAGAGTTCAAGATAGCTGAATTCAAACAAAGGTGACGGTGGATTTATAGAGAAAACACTCGGGGTTCGAGAAAAACAGAGCTGTTGGATTAGTCTCTCGAAAAGCAGGGTTTGAATTACCGGTTCGCAATTCGCAAACTGCGAATAGAATATCACATTTTGCGAATGTTAAATCAAAGATTTTGCGAATACTGCTTTGCTAGTAGTCTGAAGAATCGTAGTGATTGCAGTCGCATGGATCGCAACTGTTGTATCATTACAATTCACACATTGGAGACGCAACAGTCGCCACGATTCAAGTTCCATTACGTCGCAACAGTCACTACGAATGCCGGCCCGTTGCACTGCAATTTCTGGTTTCTGTTAAACTGTAATAAGAATCGCAGTAATCGCAATCGCAAAAATAACCATAGTTCTCTCTTCAGAGAATGAGAAACATTAAAGTCGGAAATAGTTTTCGTATTGTCGCAAACGGCTTTCCATCAAGCTGCCGCAATGCTTATGAGCCGTGTCTACGATTTTGCCAAGAAACAGCTTTTTCGACACCAAGTCACCAGGAATTGAAGTCCAAACCATTAAATTCTTCCAAAACAGAGTCATCTTAACGTTAGCTTTGGAATAACTTTTAGATTATCTGTATAGGGAATACAGTGCCGAAATGTAGAGGAAAATTTAGCGAACGCACTCGCAATACCTAATTCGAACCCCGAAAAGTGCAGTATCTATCTACATGTAGGCAGGCGAACCTTTTCAAGTGTTTTTTATTGGACAATCGATATGTTGAAGAGAACCGCTCAAGTTATTGTAGCTCAAGTGCGAGAAATTTAATCAGCCATTTTTATCAGTGCTCTAAAAGATGGAACAATGTCCACTTCTATCACGGAATGGATGGGAAAACGTTTCTCAGTATACAATGGGATGATCCTGGAAACATACCTTCAGGCATATTACGTTCTTTTAACAATTCTGGTGAAGAATAGAAGTGAAAATGGCTAAGATTTGGTTGTGTATAATTAAGCGACTTCGTCAAAAATAAAAATAATTAGAAAGAGAATCACAGCTATCTATATGTCCAATCATTACAAGTAAAAGGCTGACTAATAAGCAAACTTAACCAAGTTTTTGAAAAGAAAACCCAAAATACATTGTTTCGCGAGTGATGCATAGCAAAATTGCTAAGTATCATATCCAAGTTTAAAACTTGCAGCCTAATATCTTCAGTAGCCACTGTTCATTGAGTCACCATTTTTATGAAAGAAGATCTATAGTCGAGGTACTTCGGGTATTTACACTCAATCACAAGTACATCATTCGAAAATTTCCTTCCTCTGGTATAGTAAGGTTATTATGTTTTTCCATATGTTTTAACATTATAGCTCTTTTAAAAATATGTGGATAGGTCACCTTGTTAACGTAAGGTTGAATAAATAGACTCGCAAGCGACAGTTTTAAACAGCTACACATTGAATTGAAAACACTTTGAGCAACAATGACAACTTTTTGACTGCAAAGAAATAAATATTACTAAAAATCATGTACAACTTCCTTTAAGAAACAATGAAAATCTACCGCTGAAGCAAAGTTACTTAGGTCATCACGAGTTGAGAAGTCGTATCAAATCATTGGTGTTTGGGAAATATAACCGAAAACGCAACGGCGACGTCTTGTTTTTGATTAGGTCCTGGGACGAGTACGTCTGAAAGCAAGGGCGCACGTTTTCTTTGGGAAAGTGAACGTACGTCGTATTGTCTTGGAAAATCTCACTATTCAGTTTATGAAACATAGCTTCGGAAAACAAAGACATGAGGGAATATCTTCTTATTGCGTTCGGCGAAGGTCTAATTTCCAACGAAAAGCTGTTTCGTTTGCTTGAAGCCTTCGCTAAAAGTAGTCACCAGTCAAGATCGCCAAACAGGCAGAATGCGCGGTTTAACTGGGAGCAACAATATAATATTGCTTGGAAGGCGTCAGTGAGTTTTGACAAAGATGACACTCTTCATCGACAAACTTGTTTGGGAATTCCACAGCAGATCCAGTTTTATCATGAAATGGTATGCTTCTTAACCCTTTCCTGGCCGAAGACATTTCTCTTGACGAGTAAAATCGTCCGGCGTGAGCCAGAGTAAAATACTAAAGTCTCCATAAGCCACTAAGTACCTATACCGCAAGGAAGGAGTTCAGGAGATCGGTTTTAAACACTTGTTAACCCTGTCCTGGCCACGGGCTTTTCCCTTGACGAGTAAAAAATAGCCAGAGTAAAATACTAAAGATTACATATTACATATTTCATATTTTAGTAAACAAAACAAGAAGTAAATCAAGACGTACATAAGAATTACCCCTCAGAATTCATATAGAGGATAAACCGAGTATTCTTGGGAAAGTTAAAAATTTTAGTAAAAAACACCCGAAAGGCCGTAGTGAACGGAACTTCTCGTGGTTTGACAACGTAAGTATTTACTCCAACCAGTCAATCTCCGCGGCATTTGACGTTGCCGTCGTCTTGACGTCGTGTTTTCCAAACACTCTTAACTTGGGTCTTGATAATGAAGCGATCTCCGAGACGGATTCTTTTTCTCTTGGAGATAATCTTCAAAGTCCGTTAAGTGGATAAGGCTACGAACAGCGCGGTTAACCAATAGGGGCCCAATTTTCTTACCATTAACTTTTGAATTTATTCTAAAGGTACATCTACACTGGACGCGTCATGCTTCGCCGTAACTGTACGCCGTTACGTGCAAAAATAGTCACGCTTTATTTCTACGGCACGGTTCACAATGAACGCAGTGCGTAAATGCGGTCACGTGTCCATTACTACGTTTATAGCTTAGGGAAACGTTCACAAAGTGCGGTTACAGAGGCGGCGGAAGATAAAATGTATTGGGGGAGCAACTAAAAATTGGGGGAGGCCTCCCCAATAAAATCATTGGGGAACCAGTGCCACCACGGCTACCAACTTCCGCCGATCAAATTTTTTAACTTATATGCATGGCATAAATTAGGAAACTGAGCGGGATTAGAGAAGAATGCCTACAGATCAATTCATTAGTCAAAAGGTTAGAACTCCATCTGAAGCAAAAATCCACTTACTGTTTGATTAAAGTGTATTTCAGTTACTTTATTTTGGATAGTTCCAAGGCTGCTAGATTACAGTTTAATGATCACCTCTCAGGATGAGTAATAAACTACCTGCAGTTACAGTGTGCATTTTGCAAAATATAAGTAAAATGTCAGCTAGCAAAGTGAGTTTTTTTAGCTGGTAATTTATCCTTAGAGCCTGAACTTAGCAAGCAAAACTTGAACCACTGACATGAAAGGCAAAAAATACCATTGGATACAGTTATCTGCAAATTGATTTTATAAAAATTCTACCTGCCTGTAACCTTATACCGAGGGTCTTTACTTGTGAGTGTGAGTAGAGAGTGCCACATAAAGACTCTGGGTTCAAGGTTGGCTTGCCTGATGCCATGGAAATTAGAACTAACTTCAATTTATTTTTTTTTCATCTCAAGGTCTAGTTTGAAATTTAACCTTTTTGTTTCTGCATCAAGATCTAATATGCAAATTAAATTTCCTTGGCTATCATGCCATGGACAAGAGGTAATGCAAGTGGTTATGAAAATTGCCAGCTCCATACTCACGATGGGTTATCTTGTCAGCTTTTTTCTTTGCTTGTTAGCCTTAACCCTTATGAAATCAGGACTCAATGAGCAATTAACCCATTAAAAGGCAAGGGCACAATTAACTACTTTACTAAGGCTAATGCCAGACAATTTTAATTGTTATAGGAATGAGCACTGGGTGTTGAAAGGGTTAAATCAATTTGCAGCATTAACCATTGATAGTAAAATTATGAAGTAGGTAAGGTTGGAGTATAATAGGTTAATTGACTGACAGGCTTTTATCCTTCAACCCTTTGGTGGCAAATAAACTCATATACAACCTGGTGTTTGTTTTTATCCATGGATAAAATTTTATCTGAGGATTTCATCCAAATCAACAAATCAAGTGACCAAGTGCAAGTTTGATTTTATTAGTCTAAGGATGAATATTAAAGTCCAGCTCAAAATTCTAACATGAATAGCCATGAACAAATAATAAAAGAGCAAAAACAAACATGTCAATTTTATAAACCTTCACTGCTGCTTAATTGCCAATGCACAATTATAAAATTGTTTAAGAAAAATGCTGTTTCCTCCTTGTTCTAACATAGACATGCAGTGAGTACACTGGGGCAGAGTCTCCGCAAAGCCTCAAACACACCAGTCCACCCATAAATGGGCTCATAGATTTTGGATGTGTCACTTTTATAAACAGGCCTTCTCTGTGTCTTCAACAAATATATGATATAGAAGGACACACTATGTCATCCTTAATGATTAACCCTAAGGTGACCAAGATAGCTAACGGATCAAGCTTTTTACAGATGGGCTAGGCCAAAATTTGGTTGGCTGGGCTATAATTCAACCTATTGTAGCCTAGCACATCAGTAACAAACTTTTAAAAAATGCTCAGTCAAGAGACAAAACAATGGATCAAGGTGTACTTATATATTTGAACTATCAGTATCTAAGACATGCTAGGAAGCTAGCTTAACCAGCTTCCTTACATAATTTTCCACTGGATATCATTGTAAATTACTCAACCCTGCATTAAGCCACCTTTAAACACTTGCTGTTCAAGTCTCACCTTATCCCAAGCATTAGCCAAGGAGCCTATGGACGAATTTGATTTTGACCGAAGCTGCTTCTTTCTAGGAGACAATCCTGTTACAATTCCACTTCTTAAGGGAGATACTGTGTCAATTTTGTTCATTTTCCAAGAGGCCATATCTGTCAATAATAAAATACTAAATACTCGCAACAATACCCAACATAATTATCAGATTTAAAGCTGCACTCAAAATAATAAATTGGCACATCAGCAGTAACTGGTAACACTCCCTAAAATGTGGACAAAGATACAAGTGTCTGTCACCAAGTTGAGGCCAAACCAGGAGGAGTAAAATGAATTAAGCTCCTCACCAAAAAAATAATGTATTTAACATTAAAAAGTAAATTATTTGTGTTTCTTATCACTGTCATTCTTGCAGGTCATTGTTGAAAATATTTTGTTAAGAATTTTGACAATTATGAACTCATGCATTTCCATTTATTTTTTATACCATATATTGGAAGCTGTGCATCTTCAAAACAAGATTTGCTTGTATTAATTACTTGTTGAACTGGAAATTTCACTGAAAAAACATTGCATCCTTATCTCTGATCATTGAAAAGAAATTCCTTAGATACCAGGTCAGTCTAAAATTCTAGAAGTGATGAAAATATTTTGTCTAGCCATAACTCGTTTATCTTTATTCTTTAGAGATTACGGGTGCAGAAGAGTTGTCCATCTATTTCTTGTTTCCCCAAACTTTAAGACTGGGTCAGCTACTGAAACAAACCCTTCATTTGCCTCTGCTATAACTTAAAGATTACGGACTATAAATTGCAGTGGCTGTAGCTCCTCTTACATAGGCAAAACGTCAGCCACTTTATCATCTGACTCAAAGCTTTTCACTCATGCAAGGAAATAATTGCTGATGTTCAAGCATTAATCATTATTTACGTCTTTTGACCGGCTGTCATTTGACTGTCAAAAATTCTCCAGTTTAGTCCACGCATACACCGGGGCGTATAAATTCAAAGCCAAAATATCAGATCACGATTTTCTCTAGTTAGATACAAATGAATTTTAAACATTAAAGAACACTGAATTCTTTCGGAGACCAAACCAGCAAAAGTTTCAGACTTGCGACACTTGCAGAGAGAGAGATGCAGAGGGAGAGAAAGCTTTAAGCGTAACCAGTTTAAAAAAGCGTAGTACTGATTGTCCCCAAGTACTACAATCCAGTGTACACATTTATTTCTCTTGCATGGTCCTCAGTAAACATATGTGAATAGGTCCTTAACTTCTTCTATCCATAACTTGGTCATCCGACGACAATGTAAACCCAATGAACAATCTCAAGATTAAAGTTCTTTAAACATTACATAAAGACTTAAGTGATGGACTAACTTCAATCTTTATTTTATACCTTCTTGGTCTTCCTCGACTAAAGGCACTGACATCTTCATGTACTCTTTACACACTTTCAGTGTTTAGCAGTCATTAAAGATTAGGCTATGGCATCAAACTAATTGCTTCTTCGCAAAAAGTTGTTTTTTTAAAGATCCGCGGGAATTCAGAATAATCTCTTAAAATGCTGATTGTTGATTGTAACTTACCGGGCTTTCCTTCTCTTTAAATCATCGAAAACATCCTTCATAAAGGGAAATCCATTATATTTGGAAAGTTTTTCCAAGATGTTTCCATACTTTAACTGGTATCGATCAACAGAGTGACTCTCGTGCCCCTGTTGCCGCAGAGACGAAAGCATTTATATGCAAATTTTAAACTTTGCATATCACCGTTAATTACAGGTTTTGAATTCTGAGTGCAAATAATAATAATCCGTGTCCCCGCTTTATTTCTATATTGGAAAACAACCTGCATGTTAGTTTCGTATATGAACCACAATTATGAATAATGAAACGAAAATGTGCGGGTGGGTCTCGCGCGAGTTTCTCCGCGTGGGGGAAAAACTTTTCCAATCTTTCAAGGGACACTTGCTTTTGTACAGTGAAAAATCTTCTGTTTTCAATCTCCCAGTTCAATACATTTCTCACTATGTAGACACATTGTCTGGGGTTAGGTGAACCTCTTTAGTCGTACTCAACATTGCGCAGGGAGGGAGAGAGATAAGGAAGGTATAACACTTATTTAGTCAAAAAACCTCGTACATATTAAGAAAACATCATAAATTGCAAGTTGTCCCAAGGCTTTTTTGTCACTGATTGTAGTTTACATTGCTTACATCCAGTCACACAATAATTCTGTGACCGAGTTCAATCTTCTGTGGTTGAACCTCCATGCATGATTTGAAGGCAAAGTATTGAGGTGTGCAAGTGGTTGGATGAAAAGCACTCCAGGCAAGAGGTCCGACCAGGGGTGCGGGGGCCATTGACAAATTTTGTTTATTTTTTGTTGGTGATCTTACGTGCATCCGTAAAGGTTGGGGTTTTTTAATATTTTCGTATAAAAGAAATTACATGTAAAGTTCACATTATTGTTACATGCAAAATGCAACTAAAAAAATACTCTGTTGGACTTCTGTGTTGCCATGGTAACCAAGGTAATCCTTAACTTTCAGACATTATAAAACATCAAGCAATGATCAGAGTTAGGAAAACAATTAAGAGTTACAGGCTTTACAATAATTCTAAATGCTTTTGGTTAGTTCCTAGGTAGCTCTAATATCATAGTTACGTAAGTGGTTAAAAAGTGATCGAGATATGTTGTCTGAAACAAACAATTGCAATTAGAGAAAAAACAGTTCTAAAGTTTGAGTAAAGTGTTAAATTACAACACTGAAGTACTTCCGCGGTAACAGCGACCAAAATCATAAGGTATCCACCTCCAAAGTATGATAAAGGATAATGATTACTGTGAAATAATCAAATGATTGTTCCTACTTGAACTGGTACGAATGACCATGAAGCTTGAACAAAGGTTGATTCTTTTAAAATACTACTAATAATGAAATAACTAGAAATAGTATTAATTTGAATGTACACGAGGTCAACCCAAATTCTTTGCTGAATCGACAGTATAGAGTGCAAGCACACACGCAAGGGAGAGGAGAGATTTTTTTTTCTCTGTCATAATTTTCCTCCTCGTCTCCGTTGCCTCCGGGCCCAGTCTGCTAGTCCTCGCAGACGCCTTTGCTCCATAGCTTTCGGCTAGTCTTCCGGCCAGTCTTCCGGTCGCAATTTACTTAAAATTACCTGGGAAATCCCAGGGTACAGAATGTTCATTTTGCGACCTAGAGAAGGTGTAATCGCACTCCAACACGTAAGTTAAATATTTAGTATAATTAATGTCGAGGCGTCATCAGGGTGCATGGGGTATCCTGACCACTCCCTTTTTCATTTCTTACCATAATTTTGTTCATCAAAAACGTCGAGCAACAATGTTGTTCCATAACACCCCGAAATACGTTTTAGTTCAGAGTTCTATCATGAAATTCTGGAATCACGTGTCCCTGCCCACAATTTTATTCACTTTTTGTTAAAGGCGAGGGACCGGACTTTATCATTTTGAAAGCTGAACCCAAATGCTATTCATGTGGGAACTTGGAATATATCAGACGACCAGCGAAGGTTCGCCAAGCTCATGCATGTTCTCAGCAAAACGTTTTCTGTGCCCTAGACAGCAATCGAACCCTCAACCTTCTGATGACCGGTGAGATGCTCTAACCATTGAACTATCAAGACTTAGTTGTGGGGCTAGGTTGCAGTTTCGTCATCTGTGCAACCTAAGCGAAAGCTACGATATTATAATAATTAATGATGGAAACATTAACATTAAAAGCTGAACACAAATGTCGTTCATATGGGAGTTTGTTGTTCATATGAAATCAAGAGCTTGACAAACATTCGCTTGAAGTCTGATATACTCCAAGCTCCCACATGATCAACATTTGTGTTCAGCTGAAAAAGTTTTCATCATTATCATGTTGTGGCTTCCTCTTAGGTTGACACGTTTCACTCCGAAACGTCAGTTTCTCCATACTTAAGTTCCGACAGTTTCCCAACCCTGACCTAGCTTGCCATTTGAGTCTTGGTAGCTCAATGGTTATTATCAGAAGCTTGCGTGGGTTCGATTCCTGTCTGGAGCTCAGAAATCGTTTTTCTGAGGTCATGAGCTTGACGAACGGTATCCTTTTGCTAGACATCCATTGACAATCAGGGATTTCCAGTATACAGCTGTGTGTGCCAAAAAATAACGTTACCCTGGTCATGCTTCGTTAATATTCTTTACAAAGTACCTTTTGTATAGTAAGCGATCTCTGAAGAATACATTATAACTTTTAATGGAGTAGCATTTTAACAACGACCGCGGACCACAATTCAATTACCCGAAACATCGTGGCAAAGTGCCAATATCTTTTAATACCACAATGAAGTATCTTTCATAATTTCTGTCACGTGCTTGGGCAGAATCCATGGGCATGCAAACATTGGTCGGTGATATGCAACGAATGACAATGTCGTGTCCAATAGCAACAAATTTAACCACTTTAATTTAATAAAGTGTAAGAGTTATTCACTGCCTCACACGATATATCACACAAAAATGTGGAAAACGTCTCCCTGTCCATGCGCTAAATTTACTGGAGAAAAGTGGTGAGGGGAAAAGACGTGCGAGGTTCATAGGGAGTCACCTTTCATGGGAGCTACACCCCTTTTCTTTTCTGGAAACTGTCATTTATGTACAATTTTCTCTTCGCTTATAATGTTCAGTGAAAAGGCGTGATAGAGTTATACAACTAAACACTCAAAATTCGGATCCTTGACATTTTCTGGACGGAATGTCTTCCTTGACAAGTGAAATTGTCTTGTCCCAATGAATGTCAGTCAAATTGTCTGGCTTTAGACAGGCTTAAAAAACAAAGAATCCTCGCGGGTACAAGTTTTTACCAGACCTTTGCCTGTATATCGCAAATTCAGTCAACATCAGTCAACCTTGCTGTCTGTTAATTGGACAAGAATGAACGTACGAGCAATTCATATCTTACAAGAGGCTTTTTAGACGACAAGGTCTCGCATGATAACTGAAAAAAGTCTTGGACGACCAACGAATATTCGCGACTAGTGGACGTTCGTCAAGCTCGTTCTCTCAGAAAAACGATTTCTGAGCCCTAGACGGGGAATCAAACACGCAACCTTCTGATTACTGGTAAGACGCTCTAACCATTGAGCTACCAAGACTCAGATGGTGAACTAAGGTACAGGTTCGTCATAAGTACTGCCTGAGCGGAAATCACGATCGATATGAGAATAATGATGGAAATACTAAATGTTAAAAACTGATCTGGTTCATGTGGAAGCTTGGTATATATCAGACTTGGTATAAATAACACTCTACTATTATTTGAAACGAATTGGTGTGGCACGGGAAAATGTAATTAGATTAAAAGGATTTTTTCAAACACCATTATTCATACAGAACATAACAAATAATTTGTTTGATAGCATGGTAACTAAGTCTGAATGTTAGGAAAATTGTACGTAACTAATCTTACAGGCATTTTTACGCAAACTCTTATTTCGAACTGTGGTACATCCTTCCCGTGTGTATTCCTTAACCGAAGTAGATAGCTTTCGTGTGTAGACTCGAACTTGCGGCAGTTTTAAAAGTTGTTTTAGAACGGCACATGCTTCCCCTCACTGCTACTTGCATCAAATGCTATACATTGGGAAAAGCTTCACTTCGAGTAAACTCAAGAAGCCTTGGAATTTGTTTTCACATGTGGATGTCCCCACACTGCCCCCAGCCATCTTTGGCAACGGAATAGGCTTCGGCAAGCTGCGCATTGCTGGTAATCTGTAATTTGTGATTTATGCTACCAATGTATCTGAGACGAAAGCAATCTGCATCGACTGCTGGCGATCGGTCGATTTTTAAAGGTCTCTAGCAAAAATTCCCTCTGACCTTTCACAGTACAGTGTCGAAAATCGGAACATATTGACGGGTGTAGGTGTCATATTGGTTTTTGTTGCTTTAGGAGGCAACTTAAATTCATAAATATCACGTGAACAATATTCCCTCCCTCCATAACGATAATCCTGGGCTTTGACGTTAATTGCAAGCAAAAAACAGGGACATTTTAGATGTTAGTTTATACCTTCGGGAATTACTCTGGACTATTAATGTTTTCCTGAGGTTCACGCATTGAAACTAAAGAGCCAAGCAAACATAAGCACTCTGCTGACATTTCCTGTTCTTGTAATTTTACCGACGTACCGGTAAATCGTTCTTTTTGTTATTTGCTGTACACAGCCCGTCAATAATTAAACGCTTTTATCAGTTTTTTATTCTACTTGTTACGACTTCATATGGAAATGTTCATATTTTCCAATAAGGTGTCTTAATTATTGGAATTTTGCAATTTTTTTTAATATTGGGGTGGAAGGGGCAGTAATACCCTTTACTTACGGCCGTGGATACAACAACCCATGCCGTTCTTTAATAATGTCATGGAAAACCATGACGTCATCGTATTTTCATGATTGTGGCTATTATGCAGACGTCATCACGGATAGCAACAATTTTCCGAACAGACCTGGATCAAGGTAAATACATAACTTGCGTTTTTTTCGTGTGGGCGTTTTAGACGTGCTGATGGCACAGTGATATTGCACGAGGATTTGATTCCTGGCTTTGTGCAGTTTTCTGATTAAAGTTATCTCTACCATGCATCGCAGGTTTTCTCCAGATACTCCGGTTTCCTTTCGTAGCAACACTTAACCCGTGAGAGAAGTCTCTTCCTGAACCTTTAGAGAGAATAGCTTAGATGATTGATAGAGTTGTCCAGTATAATTAAAGGTGCATTCACATCAGCGGCCGACTCGGATTGAGCTTTGGACTGGATAGGGACCAAAATTAGCTGAATTATTTGCGTCCACATTACCGTTTTAGACTGCGTTTGGACTTCCAGTAAAAGAGCTGCGTTGAGAGAGAGAAAGAAACATATGAAGTTTATTTAAAATAAATTAGTTCTTTCGAGTCCAAATTCAGTCCAAGGGTGTTTACATTTGATCGAATCCAACTTCAGTTATTCAGCAGACCACCTCAAACAAGTGGACTCAAATCCAGTCCCAATCCAGTGCGGGTGTGTTCAGACCACCAAAATCTTAGTCTAAATCCAGTCCGAGTCGTGTGAACGCACCTTAAGATATCTTTACCTGAAAACATTTGATGACCGGTCTTCAAATGGTTGCGGGTTCGATTTCCGCCTGGGGTTCAGAAATTTCTTTCTCTTCGACCTCAATCTTCAGGAACGTTCGCTTGTCGTCTGTAGTAAGTTATCTTAAGTCTGCACCCGGCTTATAAGTAGCTGTTGGCCTCGGCAGGTTTCATGTAGTGGTTGAAACACGAGTTTCAGAGTTTCATCAAGCGGTCCAAACACGAGAAAACGTGGTGAAAACACGTGGGAGAAGGTCGAGTGTTTGGAGCGGCCGATTAAAAACGATGAACGAGCTTGCCTCTAAAGCAAGTATAATTCGTATTTCTATGTTCGTACTTGTATTCGTTTAACGTGAAGAAAACTTGTTTGATTGGAATATGTAGATTAAAACCTTGATCAAACGGTGCATGTAATTGACGATAGTTTAAGAACTCATCTTCATCCCTAACTATCATCAGCGAGTGCTCAGCTGGGAAAAACTACCATGGAAAATTTGAAGGTGCTCAAAGTGGATGATAGCACATGATGGTCTATGACAGAGCATGATCGTTGGTGATAGTTGGTAGTCAAACTGGGGCGACAGTTTCAGCTAGCATTGACTATCATGCGTCGTTTGACCAGCAGTTAAAAGAAACGTGATCCTGATCACTATTCATTTTCCTACAGGTTTTCATTGGGTATCAAAATGCATGCATGAGATGTGGTGTACAGTATTTAAAGGATTGGCTACATCTGATTAAATTACAACTTTTCAAATTTGCTGGGAGTGGGAAGAATTTTAAAGCAGACACCTTTGTACGATTACCGTTGTTAATACTTCCTTTATCAGAAATCTCGAATACATTTTAAGAGAATCAAACGAAAAAGAATTCGAGATTTAAAAGTTCGGAAATTAAACCTGCAGGCTTTGAATGTCATGAAGGATGCAGGTGTCGATCCCACTACCTCGTGCATGCTAAGCGCGCGCTCTACCATTTGAACTGAACCCCCTGGTGTAACCGGACCATTTGAAAAAGTATTAAAATTTACTATGTTTTCCGACACTGATCTAAAGTATAGGTGGAACAAAAACTCCTGCATCAAGAATAAAAACTTACGCGACGCAACAAAATTTCACAAAAATTGTTAGGAGCCTGTTGAAAAACAAAAAAAACAAAAAAAAACCCAATTTAAACAGCCGTCGAGAATGTGGAGGATGAAGACGTCGATCCCGCCTACCTTGCACATACGCATCGCACGTTCGACCATTGCAGCTAACCCCCACCCCCAAATTGACGACAATGCGGCTACTATGTTTTAGAACAAAGCCATAACTCTAGCTACATTTATTCGAATCTCTTCACTCTGATGGGTACCCGTTCCGATTGGGATGGATCCGAAACCGTTTGGAATATATTTCTAACTTATAAAAAGACTAATAATTATAGACTATAGAAGGAAAATACTTTAAAGAGAAGAAAATAGCAAAGAAAAAGTAGAAGTTCGGAGTTTTGGAGTTTACTGATTGTAATTTACCGGGACACACCACGAGATGTTTTCATAAATTGCGGAAAGATGGAAATCTGGATGAAGAATGCGGGCATCGATCTCGCCACCTTCCGCATGCAGCACGCTCTAGCATTTAAGCCAATTCCTCAAAAGAAAAGTGTGGAAATTTCTTGGTAAATATACTAAATAACCACGATTTAATAAATACTTCGTGGCGTCGGATAAAGTAAGGCGCCCTGTACGATTTGACTACCGGAAGGCCACTGTAAAATAAAAGCGTTTAGGTAATTCGATTTACGGAAGCGAATGGAGTTAGACCCTCGACATAACCTGGCCGTTATGGGCCACTTTCAAAATATCTGCACATACGTACTATTGGTTTTACAGTGGTGCTCTCCCTTCCCAGAGAGCGTTGTTCTTTTTATTTGTTCCACTGGCATTCCCGAGCGGTGGGATAAATTCTTCTCCCAACGAAATATTGCATTTTTCGAATGAAATCGTGTCTTTTGACTCGTGCAGTAGTTTGGTTATAAAATGCATTTCTGGAGGGTTTGGGGGTCGCGCTCCTGATTTGATGTTGGTAATAACCGGTTTCACTTATTATGTGAGCTGGATACAACCTTGAACGGAATTTTCGTTTTACAGTACATATCCATGTTCAATTACGAAAGAAAGTGGCAAGACAAGATAACAAAATAGCTTTGCAAACAAGATCCACAAATGAACTGTGGTAGGTTGTATTCAGTGGATGAATAAGAGAAAATAGCAACTTGAAAACAAAGGAATAGACAAAAAGCGTATTAAAGTGAAAGTTTGAAAGGTTACTGCCAAAAATGTAAATCGTTAATAACAAAGAAATAATACAAGAATGTTAAAAGTACGCTATGCGACAATGGTTGTTTTTCCTACTCTACGTAACATAATGCGTCGAAATGAAGATCAATAAAAAGGCACAAATGTTTTACAATCTGAGTGATAAAACTGAAGGGTGGCATGGCGGCCATGATAGTGATCTTCTAACAAAAGAGCTTTATCAACTTTTGTTTTTTATCATCCTAAACATCGTATTTGTGACTTTTGAACCTGAAAAGAATGATTGCAATCCAGCAACAGAGCGTTTTTCAATCAACCGCCACAGATTCGAATAACAAAGAGCATGTGGCCATGTTGATGTACCTAGTAAAAGAAAATTATCAAAATTCTTTTGTCAAGGAACATCAACATGGCGGCTAAGACGTCAGGTGAAAGCGTTCTGTACTACATGCAACAGCTATTGTTTCAAAGTAAATGGTTTGAACCTGGGAGAATCATGACATGTTAGTGAAAGTTGATCGTCCAGGTTAGTGTAGTCTTGAGAAAGACTATTGGTAGAAGTGACTGACGTTTCGACAGCCTTAGCGGCTTTCATCTTCAGAGTCAAATAGACTCAACGTCAGTCACTTCTATCAAAAGTCTTTCTCAAGACTACACTAACCTGGACGATCAACTTCCACTAACAAGCTATTGTTTCTTTGGTTCTTATTTTGAAGTTTGTCTCCTTCGTCCCTTTGCCTGTATTTCCTTTCATTTCCTTTCATTTATTGGTTAATGCTGTGGTTGTGCTTTTAAAAGTCATCTTGCTCGTACGGTTTTGCCACCCAAGTACCCAAACTCCTAGTCTGATAGGCAATCTTCACAGCCAACAAAGAGCGTTGGTAGTCTTCGGCTGCGTGTTTCGCGTCATGGTAAGACGATGGTTCTGGTACGTTACGTCTGAGCCTCTTCCAAAGTGCTAAAAATTTTCGATGGAATACATCTTTGCACAGACGGGAAGCTTCGTTGTTTTCCTTCTTGCCCAGTGCTGCGTTCACACACTCCAACTTCTCACCCCCAATTGTCCAATTTAGGCTATAACCAGGACTCTTTCCTGTTGCACGCGACTCGGGATTGGACATGCCATTTACCAGGTGACAATTAAGCTTGTACAGATGCGGCAAGTCGTCCACGTCGCTCAAGCGCTTGTACAATGCTCGGGTGAGATGATGGAAGTTGTACAGGCTACCAAGAACTACCGAGTTCAGGTAAACTGGCTCAATGAAATGGCTAAGAAGTGCACCTTGCATCCCAACAACATTCCACTTGGAAATTTTGTCACTGCAGGACATCGTCAGCAGCCTCTCGCCTTGTAATACTCCATCCCAAGTTTGAATGACACCCTTGAGCTTAATTGGAAGTGTGCCTGATGACAAAAACATAACAAAAGGTCATATTCAGATTCTTTATGATGTAATTGAATCAGTGAATATAAATTGCCTATATGACAAACAATGGTTTTGTTTTTTCCTATTAGTCTCCTTGTCTGGATCATTAACCAATTATTTTAGAGCTTCTACAGGTTTTTTGAGTATCCTAGTCGTGGCAGACGAACGATCATAGTGGAGGTTGAAACTGTAACAGTAGTGCACGTTCAATTTACGAGGTAATCGGAAATACTTAACTATATAAGGTGCGATGTGAGATAAAATGGTAAAAGTGCAAATTTTCTTAAACAAAAGGTAACTGTAGAATTACTGCGAAAAATTTATAGTAATATAATTTAACATAATTAACTGTGAAAAAACACCATGTACTACAGGTCATGATGTAAATTTGTCTGTTTACAAATAATACTTTCTCCAGTAGCTACATATGTCAAATGTTTGAAAACAAACTGCATGTTTTGGGATGCGCGGTATTGCTACTGGTTCCAACAGCAGAGTAATTTTTTTTCATCATCATTCATCATTTCGTCTATTTTTGACCTGAACCAAACTAGCTAAAATTAATTTCTGTCCGCTGCACATGAACAAATAGTAACTCGGTCACAACTCTGGTGTTCAATACTCATGATTCTTCCATGGATCAAAGTGCCAGTTACCTACACACACCTATCAGGTTCGAGGCCATCTACAATGGTTCAGAGCCATTGTCCACTGCAAACTTTAAAATTCATACCCTCCAAAATGTCATTCTCTACATGTTGACCACCTGAAGTACGTTTTATGAGGTCGATTGATTTACCTCCATTAAAAGCTGCTAAACCAACCAAAAAGTCTGTGCAATGACTAAGATGAGAAACATATGCCTGATGAGGGTTTGCACTGTTAATAAGAACTTACCGTAGATCTAGCTTAAGTAGAGCCCAAGTAAGATCATTTCGCGACCAGCTACCAACTTGAATTGTAGCTCAGTTGGTAGAGCGTCGGACTACTAAACCGAAGGTCGCGGGCTCGAATCCCTGCCGGGCCATGTGGAGTTTTTTCTACTTGTCCGGTATGGTTCGTCACCCGGAGTAACATCTAACATCATTACCGTAGATCTGTTTAACCCTTTACCGGGCATTGTCGCCAAATGGCAACATATTGATTTTATTCTGGCTAACGCCAGACGATTTTACTCGTCAAGGGGAGACCTCCAGAAAACTTGCTCAGTAAAGGGTTAATGATAGTTTTTAATTAGTACGAGAAGGAGCTGGTAAAAGTAAAAGCACAAGTATGCATTTTTCATGTCAAAATTATTGGGGCTGCTGCTTGTACAGCTCAAATATTGGAACTTGGAACTGACGGGAGATGGATGATAAGTTCTCACCTACAAGATTTGACATATTAATTGTTGTCTGAGTAATGTGAGTTCGTGGAAGTGGCTGTTTATGTCAGCCTACTCAGTATGATTGTTATTTGCAATTGTTCATCCTGATTGGAATAACTCAGTTGCATGATCCTCAGGGTGTATTGCAGCATTTACATACAAATGATAAATAAGCCTGAATTGGGCACCCAAGGGGTAGCCCGTGGACAAAGGTGTAGAATTGTATGAGACATCTGTATCATGTGGAAGAAGCTTCACTGGAATCACAATGCTTATAAGAGCCACAAATCCATTTCTCACTATTTTCATTGTAACTTTTTCACTGTAACCCTTAGAATCATTTTCATAAACAAAAACATGCCTGACATAATTTTAATAATATCAATAGTACCTACTGCACAGTATCTCACAGTGTGGTGTAGTGCCTTACAATGTAGTGCAATGTACTGTATTACCAAATAAGTAGGTAGTGGGTGAACAAGTATAATAACATAAAACCAATGAGCAGCCAAGCTGTATGGGAGTAACAAGGCTTGCCTTTGGCTCCTGTTCTGGATCCCGCACAGTTCAAATGCGATGACTCAATTATCCAACAAATGCATCTGAGCGTCAATGTTTACTATTTTTTGGGAGAAGCTATATTTACCAAACAAATTGAAGGAAAATTTTAGTAAGTAAATCTGGACAATTTGGTATCTCATTCACAAATTTTAACCAAACATTTGGTTCTTTGGTTTTTCTTTTATGATTCAATAATGAGTTGGATGTCATGTAATGCCATACAACATATGGTAATGGTTGACAATGTCATATAAAAGCTCACTACATATTGCAATAGTGTATCTTCAAAGATAGTGAAATCTCTTGAAATGTAGTGAAACATTCTACAAAACAGTGTAACATCTCCTACAGGGCTTGAAATTGCAACTGGTACAGGTGTAAACTGAACTCAAACCTTTGTCCTTGGCAATAAAAAATTCTTGCTTAGCCCTAATTTTGGCAACTAAATTTTGCTAAGAAATGAAGTAATATATATATAGTTATATTGAGAAGCAAATGACATAATCTATTTTCAATCTGTTTGGAAAATTATGAGAATTAATGTGTTTACCTTTCAAGAATTGACCTGACATAACACCACCAGTAGTAATCAACAGACTGAGCATTAAAGAGAACTTTGATGGTAAATGGCTATTTGTCATGTTTGATTACTTTACCAGTATGTGTTGCCAGTTACAATAGCATTCAGCTCATGTATAGTAGTAATGCCACGAAATTTTAAATTTCCACGAGATTTGATTTTGAATTCTTTCAACGATTTTTATTTTTACATCTCCTTTTTTTGGGTATAATGTAAAATGCACTGAGCCATTTAAATGGAAAGTAATTTATCCTATCTTAAGGAGGCAACCAGAACCTGAATTAAGATTTTAATGAAGCAACAGGTATATTTTCTTATCATCTGGCAATAAATGTGGGCAATTGGCTACTAAGTTTTCTCATTTTGCTGCCATTTTGGCAACAAAAGACTTCTTTTAATCATAAGCCTAATGAGATACATAATTTTCTCCATAGAGTAGTGGAAAAAAAGCAGGGAAACATTGTGTTCCAAATTTCTGGCTATGTAAGGAGAAAGTTTATTCAAGTTTATTCAAATCTGATTGACATTCCCTCAAAATGGGCTTTTCAATAACAATTTACAAATATGCTAAAAATATTACACTAATTAACAACTTGGATCATGATGTAGTAAAATTTACGTTAAAAGTTAAGAGTTAAAAATTACGTTAAGATTAATTATACCCTCCTAAAAGTTCTAATTTTAAATTCCTTTTAAAAAGATTTAAATCAACAATACATTTTCAATGTTTGTTCAGTGAATTCCATATTTTTGTTGTCTAGCTGCACAATTCTGGATTAATTAAATTTTCATACATTTAAAATTAAATGTTTTCTTCGGAAGCCAGAGTAGAATACTAAGGTGTGCCCTTGCCACTTAATGGGTTAAAGAATAAAACTTGTGCTTTTATCAAATGCATACAATCCTATATCAATCTCAGTATGGTTGACAGCAAGATCTATCCTCAGTCATCTCAAAACACAACTGTGTCCAATCCCTGCAGGCTCAACAGCTTAACAGGTAAAGTGGCACACTGGTATCCCAGAGGAGTGACTTCAAATCCTGATTGAGTCAACTTTTTCAGTTGACTTCAGTCAGGCAGAACAGTTGTTGAATTGTCATTTCATATTACCATGAAGATGATTCTGAAATACTAATGACTCGTGCAGGTACTGTATGTGGATACCTGCACATAAACAAGGTCAGCAAAAGCACTAATATTGAATATATTTTGAAGTTAGAGAATTGGAATTAGTGTAATAATAGTAGTAATAAGTATTCATGTTGAATTAATCATGAAATTTCAATTCACTATGTACTTTACGTCGTGCAAACCAACGCATGGAAAATTGCTATTCATTTTGAAATGTTTAATGCAAACCCTGAAAGGAGCTGAACACAAATTGGTCCCACAGCCAACAAAGGCACTGTAGCCTGATGTCAGCCCAAGATAAACTTCTATATACACTACACCATAAACTTCTATATACACTACACTTCTGTATACACTACACCTTACCCTGTAAGGTAGTGTATATGTAAGAAGTTTAAAGGTGTAAACTCATCATTTACCTAGGAAAATATCACCATAACAATTAACATTCAAAACAAAACCTTGGAAATACAATTGTAGACAAGTGAAGCATCCCTTTTCTTCTTGATCAAAATTGATTTTGATAAAAAGCCAAAATCGGCAGTTTAAAGCACCTAAATTTCAAATGCTTGCCAGTTCTCATCTCTTAGGACCCTTAGGGCCTGACATACTGTGCATTTGGTACACACGAAAAACCTGCTACTTTCTACAAGGTTTTCCCTTACACATTAATCATGTGTGCATGTATATACTTTACATCATAAAAATAATGAAGTGCATACTGTATATATCCTGAGATTAATAAGATGTGATTGGTCCAAGGCATATTTACACCACAATAATTGATTCATTCCAAATATCAAATGAAAAGCTATTACATTTCCAAGCCAACTGTTCAAATTCGAAGCTGGGATGAAACAAGTTTTCGTCAGCAGTGTTTCTGCTTATGTGCAACTAATGTTGCTTCTTAACTTCACATAAGAGATCACTGATTAAACCCACCATGGAACATAACACAATCAGCCTTAGGAGACCTGTGTAAAAGTGGAGTGCTGCATCAGCAGTAATGAACTATGTTTCAAGCAAAGGCCCTTTGTCACTCATCTAAAAAAATGAAGATAGACCCCTGATTTTTTAATATACTGGTCTCTGGACCAGTATCTATAATTTTCTATGAAAAACTCTGCTGCTATACTATTTTAGTTAGCTACTGTACCATCAAACCTGAAGAAATCTCTGATACAACTGAATGAGTAGTATTGAAATCAGGAAGGATTTAGTGACATCACAGTTCACCAGTTTGTGCAAAATAGAAGTCAAATAGAAAGTATTTGTTTTACAAATAGCAAGCAACTCTTACCTTCACCATTTTCAATTTTGGTTCTCAACAGTCCTCTGGTCTTCCTTTGAGGGTGCTTGTCAGAGGCATCATTAGATGGAGTTTCTTGTGGAGAAAAGATACGTGCATCTCCACATGGTGAGGTGCTCACATAAAGATGGAAGCCAATACCTTCCTTGACAGCAAATAACCCATTTTTCTTTTTCTGGAAACAGGAGATTTTTGCCTTGCCTTTCAGGCAAAGATCAAGCTGATCATACAAGTAGTGACAAAATGCTCGTCTAGCAATTATCTCCCCGTGGCAATCATTTAATGCCAGTCCTGTATCACTGATATTTCCACCAGCAATACACTTTGTCCCAGTACCCAAGCTGACCACATCAATCTCCGTCATATCCTCACCTCTGCGAACAGTTTTGACAATGCCAGCCAAAACCTTCCTCTTTATATCAGTTATCTGACAAGTTTTTGACAGCTCGTCAAACTTTTGGAGGACCAACTCACCAATCCTGTCAGCAAGTGTCTGTGGTAAAACATACTTCAGATCCTCCTCTGAGAGATCACTGTTGTTTTCAGAGTACATTGCTCCATACATTTCAAACAATGCTTTGGATGCCACAGCAAGATTTGCAGCTTTCTTGCTTGAACCAGTAGAGACAAACGTCTTCTCATTTAGAACAAGTTGGGAAGTAAATACTTTATCATGAGGTCTGCCGCTCTCATCAATAATCACAAATTCCGCACTAGGATGATACTGTTTGACAATCATTGCAGCATTCTTACCTTCCTTAATATCGCGGACTATGGACTCTTCCAGATTTTGCTTCTTGATTGCCCCCGGTTTCGAGACAACCCCTCCATCTTGGTTGTCGCTCGCAGTACTAGTAGCATTTGATTTCACTGGCCACATTCCCAAAGTTCGAAGGACCTTCTCTGCGATGACCCGCTTTGCTTCCTTCTTGCTTTTGCCTTGTCCCACATGCTTCACACCGTTTACAATAACTGACATCTCGAAGACACGGTCATGGCTTGGACCACTCTCATTATCCACTTTAAACTCGTTTGAATCAGCAAAAACCTCATTAAATAACATTAATGGAGTTCTCTCTACCTCCTTTTTCGCCTTCTTTTTCTTTGGGCCAGATTGTACCTGCCCATCCACCACGTCAGCCATTTGGTTGGGAAGCATGGTTTCCTCCGTTTTTATGACAACCCCAAAGGGCTCAGAAAGTTTTCGTTTTATAGTGTTGCGATTACCACTTGCTGCCAGCTCCATTTTTTAATCGCCAGTACAGCTGAAATGTTGTTATTAGTATTAAGTGCTTGCAACTCTACAACGCCGACATTCGATCTGATCTCGGTGTATTTTCGCTCATCGGCTACTATTACGCATGCTCCGCCAGTCGGCTGTTTCCATGCGGTGCTCTCACTCTCGTGCCACATAATGATGCCACATTACTTGAGAACAAAAACCTGGTAGTTCGTTGTGAACCAGTTATTCTTTTTAAAACGTTAGAAAAGGGACGTTATGCTGCCTCATAAATAATGCAGTAATCTAAATTGGTGCACATACAAATTATATGATGCAATTAGTTCGGAAAAGTATGAGTTCACACAGTCACTGCGGTTGTTGATCAACCTTTATACTCTACTCGCGCCAATGGATTTTCAAGGCCCACCGAGTAAATGCTCAACAGATGGTCTTGTTTAAGTTAACCTCGGGGCCGTACCGGGCGGGTCAGTGTGCTGGAATGTCGCACCCCCCGATATTTTATTTGTTATAAAATTCAGGTAAATTAAAAGCTGATTCAAGCAAAAATTCAGGTAAATTATAGAATTAAACAATTTACTGTTGCGACCAATTTTTAACGAAAAGAAACTTTAAAAAATTGGAAAAACCAAGTAAATATTTCTTTTATACCCCCCTCTAGCTGGCTTTGCTCGCAACGGCGCTTGTTAACCTTTATCAAAACGGCGGGACAAAGGAGATTAGGGAATGAAAACAAAGAAAGGGCAGACCAGTGGCCTAGCCAGTCCCTGGTCCCCGTGGGCCTAGGCCCGGGCGTCAGCTCGAACATGGGCGTTCCCCAAAATGTATTTGGCATATTCAGCTGAAAAATACACGGTAAATTTTGAATTTCCTCCCTCTCGTCAGCCAGTCGTTGACACAATTTTTCTGAATCAGTCACAAACAATTTGAAGTCAATCGGACAATATCAATTTGAAGTCAATCGGAATATATTCGGGGCTGCATGCCTCTGGACCCCCCTAATTAACATGCTTCCCAGGCCAGGGCATCATACATTCTCAGGCTACGCCAGTGGGGCAGACCAAAGCATAGTATTTAACACGCATTTGTATGTGATGTTTATTGTAGGTCTGATCTTACTAGGTTGAACGCTACGTTTCTTGTTATCCACGATAAAATCTGACGTTTCGAGCAAAGGCCTTTCGACTCCGAGTGAAACCAGACACTTGCCTGGCAATAGGTTCGGCAAAACACAAACGCTAACTATCGGACAGTTTGCGTTAAAGTGCGAGTAATTTACTGAACCAAACTATTTCCATCTTAATCTCAGTACGTGCGTAGAGCTACCTTTCCTTGGCCACGAACAAAATTGGTATTATTTGGAAGAGAGAATAAGCAAGAAAATAATTTAGCCTATTTACGCCTATTTACGCTTATTTACTCCTCTCCAGTACATACTGATCATAAACAAAGTTCCTCATGGATCCAGGTACTTATTTTAAACTGCTGAGTTTGGCATGAGTTAACCTGCTGTTCATGAGGACAAGGAAGATAGACTACTGGCAATTTTCAAGTAGAGCCAAGCCCGGGTATAACGAGGCTAACCTCACATCATAGCATTGGAAGTGTTAACTTTTATGGGACCGAGTCCTTTGTTTTCCGTACCCCAAAACAGTCCCATAATGCAAAGTTAATATCTGAGTCAACTGAGGGCAGTCAATGTACAATACACCACTGATAGAATGAAACTCCTAGGCCTGCCGAACAGGGTTGCTAGGTTGGTTTTTTCGAAGACAAATTTCTCAATTTTGGCTTTTTATTTTCTTTGCCGGCTTGAGAAATTTTTTTGGCATCTTAGCATTTTTTTTGGCATTTAAATTACTCCATGTGGATTCTTAACAATACTTGTCTATAGACTAAACAATTATTGTCTGAGCATGCATGAGAAAGCGGATTATCTAGATTTTTCGTATCCAATCATTTTGCTTGGTTTTTAACCAATCACAAAGTAATATTCATAACCAGTAGAGGTCTATCATGAAAAGAATAAAATTTGTTGCGTCAGGGGGTTTTTTTTTGGCTTTTTTGGCTAAACAACGAAGATTTTTGGCTTTTTTTGGCGTTTTTCGAATCATAATTTTTTGGCTTTTTTTGGCTTTTTCTGAAAGGTTGTCTGGCTGTAAGCATGCGCAGAACCTAGCAACCTTGCTGCTGACCAAACGAGTGGAGTTTGGTGTCTCACAAAATGGAGACAGTACTTACTCAACTCTGATTCCATTTTGGAAACAATACAAAACAAGTCAAGAGCTGCTTTTTCGAGATGTCTATGACAGAATTATTTGGAAGCGATGTAGACGAAAGTGAAGAAGAAGAAAATGATGTAGGGAACAAGACGTTGAGAAGCGACAACGTGAAAGAACAGTCAGGTGATTCAGACCGTTCTGATCACTCAAATCAAGAAGAGGACGATGACAACGAAAATGAGGAAGAGGAAGAGGAAGAGGAAGAGGAGGGAGAAGGGGAGGAGGAAGGCGAGGGAGAAGAAGCTGAACAGAAAGAACATGTGCAGGACTCAGATGAAAGAAGCAATGAGACCGAGGAGCCAGAAGCACGAGAAGCTCGTGAAATGGAGGAAAGTCGCGTGGGTGAGCACGAGGTAAACAAGCACACAATTTCATTAACGCTCTCCAAGAATTACGTAGTAGACATTGGTTTCTAATGGTAGATAGTGCCTTGTACCGGGGTTAAGGTATGCCTTGTGTTTACATGTGGTGGACTAAATGAGCTACCGACAAGTTGATTTGACATTTGTCAGAACTCGTCATTCAAATGGTTCGTGTGGTAACGTAATATGTTGGAATGAATCAATCATTGTCACATAAATGTGCCATGGAGTGATTCTCACAATGTCAATTTCAAAACTTTTGTGTTAAATGACAAATGTAATTATTCAAGGATTAAGTAGGGAAGGTAGGTGATCTGGATCAGAAAGATGGAAACCTTAAATAGAAACAAGAAATGGGATAATATGCAAATACTTGAAATAATTTGTGCAAGCCTAATTCTGGTGCTTCTTGAAATATACACAATAAGTCTGTATGCACAAAGTATTTCACACAAGCAAAGGCATGGAAAATTGAAAATCCTGCTTTTCTCTAACCCAGCTGGAAGTTAGTATAACAAGAACAATACATCTCTAACTGATAAAAGGTTAACAACAGCATGCTCTAGTTCTGACTTGACTTGTCATGCTGTGGTGTCTTCCTCTTCATGATCGACATTGTCATCATTGTCCACAGTAGGAACTTTATGCTTTGCGAGCAAATGAGTCATACCATAGTTCCTACCATGAATCAATGCACACAAATTGCTGCCATGGGAATTACTTGAAGCAAAGCATGAATAGTCTGCATACTTTGGCACATTGAAAACACCTGTTCTTGTTTGCTAATTACATGCAAAAAAAGCTACACCCACTCTAACTTAATTTGTCAGTAAGACTTGTCAAATATTATTCTCAGTTCTCAACGAGCCTGTAAAGTTCTTGCTGATATGAAACACATTACAACTGTTTACAGAAGACAAAATGGAACATGTTAGATGTTCCTTCCTGATTTGTATATAAAAGTCAGAATGACACAGAAAGGTGTTAAAAGGCTAATTAACAAGCAGAAGACATAAAAAATTGGATGGGATGCTGTTTTTCCATTTCCACATATTCTTTCTACGTTTTGCATAGCACATCTTTGCTCTCGTAAAAATGATGCATGTTCCTTTCAAAACGTAACTTTAGCCTGAAATAATTTTAACCTGAAAAAATTTCTGGCAACACATTATGTGCACCTTCCTTTGAAAAAGGAAAAATCAACAGATAACGTGCACGTAATTGCCCAGAAAATACAGTAATTGGTGTATAATTTTTAAAATACGATATGTTAATCATAAGACTGCCACCAACTGAAATACATGGCAGTCAGCACCTGAAATCAATAAAAATTACCATGGCTTGCTGGCAGGCTCTCCCTTCCCTCCTTTACCCCAGTGCTCTTCCCATTCCTGTCCTGCTCCAGAGCCTCCCCTCCCCAAGAGCCTGCTATGCAGGCTGGGACCTCAAGGAAGTCTTATACTACCCCCAAAAACCTTATATTTCATGTGCATAATTTCATGGTGAAATCTCTTCTGTACTGTTTCAGTTCTTGGACTAAGTAAATAGCTAAATTTTACTAGCATGAACTAGAACCACTTGTGCAGTAGCACAGCCATAGGCACAGAAAACTGTTGGTTAATGAAAATTTAACATGTGCTGCAAATTAAGAAATTGATAGCTTAAGCAGTTTTCAGTGAGAAAACTGGCAGTTCAAAAGTTAAAACTCTTGCTTTGCTTCTTTTACTTTAAGTCACTTGATTAAGAGACTGAGTGCTGGAACATCTACAAACTAGATGTTTAAATTTGATGGTCCAATACATTGGCTGAGGATACTATAGTATTTACATGTGGCATACAATTGAGCATGTATACATCCATTGGCATGTACATGCCGTAAATCTTCAGGGCGTGTGATTAATTGCACGCATAAAAAGGCAATAAAGTTGATCTATGCTAGCAGAAATAAGCATGTATGACCTTAAATCTTGGTAAATTTTAAAATCAATGAAATACAAACATATGACCTTGTTTACATCACGGATCATTTAGGATCAAGATTACTATCAAAAACATCCTTAGCAGCTCTTCAAATAATTTATTTCAATTTAATAAACTCTCGATCTCAATAAATTAGAGCCTGTTTTGGTATATTGCTATGACTATTGGTACGGTAACTTGTGTGGTGATCCAGAATTGCTGTGTAAATAGTTCCAGGACTCCAGTTCTGTTACAACCTCATGATGGCATCCATGTGTAATGCTGTTGTACATTATGAATATCACAGTAATAATATCAGGAACCGAAATCCAGTGAATTTCAAAAGCACTGAGTGTGAAAATGTAAAGGTCCAATTGCGGTTTAGTGGTGAGGAAAAAGTAGAACTTGGAGCATCTTTGCTGAAAAAAGCTTAATAGGAACTTTATAGGATGGTATAATCACTTTTGAGAGCAAAGGGTACTGTACTATTAAGGTTTTAAATTGGGTTTCAAATCACGTTATTGGTTTAAAGGGTTGCAGTTGCACACCAAGAATTTTTCAGGAATGCCATTTGCTTGTTGAGACCATTGTCTAGCTGATTGTAACAAAAACTTGAATCACATTTTTTAGGGCTTTAGAACAGTTGTGCTGTGATCGTTAAAGGTTGTAAATAGAAACCTGGGAAACACTGTGTATATTTGGTCCCAGGATTTCATTAATTTCTCTTTTTAGGCTGTGAAATAGTTTTATTTCAGCCCAGCCAGTCTTAGGCTTTCTTCATTAACTAAAGATTATGTTGCTAAAATTAATGAGTGTTTGTCTATATCTTACTGTATAGATTGTTCTTTAGACCAATCAACCAGTGGGAGGATTTTATTAATTTCTTAATACTTTAACATGTGCTTTGGCTTTTTTTCCCATCGCTGATTCAGGACACAGATGATGAAAAGCATAAAAATGTTTCTTCTATGGATTTGTTTGGTGAGGAGGTCTCCTCTGAAGAAGAAGAGGTACTGTATGTTTTGCTCAGAGTTTGTTTTCATTAATTCAGTTGGCAAGCTCCTATATCATGAATGGAAACATGCAACTCTAAGCTGAGGACCATCACTCTTACCCTCCCAGGGAGGGAACAGCAAATAGGAGAGTTGTTTGAGAGAGTTGAAAGTTAAATTGGAGAGTTAGGCTTTCAGAAAGTTACATGTAAGCTCAAGAAACACCTCAGTTCTCCCATTTTCACAAGTGCCGCACTCAAACATATTAACTCTCCAGACATGTTTCTTCGGTGGTTGCAAGAGAGCTAATTTTGATTTTACTCTCTTTCCGTGGAAAATACAACCGGACGCAAGAGTTAGCTTATTATTAACTTTCTAATCAGTAGGAAAAAAGAGGAGAATAGCAAACTTCATCCGTAGAAACGACACTCTATACTCGTAAATTGAGTGCTGAAGGCTTCTTCTTATATTGGTGGGTTGAATAAATCCCCTGAAACTCGGAGGACAAAGGCACGGCGGCCATGTTGGTTGGTAGGTACAATGGCATCTAGCATAAGATTCTTTTGTACCTACCTACAGTGTCAACATGACCGCCGTGACGTCAAGTACAACCCAGTAATATTTTGGACCGGTATATTACATGCAATTTACTGGCTACCCTTCAAGTATTCGGTTTTATCGGACCTTGCTCGTTCCCGTCAAGTTTTCCTTGGTTGGTACTTAAACAACCAGCAGGGCTTCCGTTGACTTTGATTAAACTGGTAACTCTTCTTTGTTTGCTAAACTCTTCTAAAACCGTTGGAGTTCGGAAAATTTTCAATTCTCCCATCCATTCTGTTTTCTTAGCAAGAGAGAGGTACACAATAGTTAACTCTCTAAAAATTATCGGAGAACATGGCGGGAGAGTTATTAAGTTGGGTGTCGTCGTGGAAGTATTAGTAAAGTCAAAGGCGTGGCTCAAGGTTAACTCTTCCAAAACGCTAACTCTCCACTTTAACTCTCCAGTGTTAACTCTTTGTTTAGTCACACCCCGTAGGGCTGATGGTAGTGTGTAGTCATGGTGAATTACTAATAAAAGGCAATGGTCTGCAGGAGGTAATAGTGGTAGTAGGCATGACAATGATGGCGGTGAATATTGATTATGATGGCTGCAAGAGAAACATGAACACAGCCGCTAACCACCTTCTAGTACTTAACCCTTTAACAGGCAGGGCTCATCCCTTTGTCAATGAAATCATCTGCCATTAGCCAGAGTAAAATATATCCACAACGGGACCCTCCCTAAATACAAAAAGGTGCATATGTAGCTACAAAAGTAGACACCATAGTAAGAAACAAGTTCCTTTTGCGATACAGCAAATCAAATGCCTAGCAGTTAACATAAAGTACGATCTCAATGAGGCCACAACAAGGGACTCTCGCGTATTTTAATTGATTTTACACGTTTTGACATTCTGTTTCTAATTTTGTACCTTGAATGACGTCGCTTTATCATTACAAGTTGAAACCAACCAACCCACCAACCAACCATGCCTCTTTAACGAATTTGAACTGGACCTCGTTCACAGGAGGGAATCGGATTTCAGTAATTCAAGAATTATTTTGGGACGAGTGATTTTGTTACTGCAATTAATTACTTTTACATGTAGAAGTAATTTGAACAAGTAATTGATGATTTCTTGAAGTAAGTAAGCGGGATTGGAATTAATTACTTTCAGTACGAGTAATTATACTTCATTGCCAGAGACTATAGGTAAGTCTCTATAGGTAACTGAGGACCTATAGGGACAGCAAGGAATTAAGGAGGTAAGTTTTAAACCCTGATTAACTTTTTACTGTCCGAGGACATTCCCCTGGATGATTAAATCATCTGGCGTTAGCCAGAGTAAAATACTAAAGTCTCCACAGGTCACAGAGAACCTATATGGACTGGAAGGAGTTAAACCCTCCAGAATCTTTGCAGAAACTGGGCTCCAGCTTGTCGCCGTAGCCAATCTAAAATATTTTGGGTGGACAGATCTTCAAAATGGTGTCCATGTTTGCCCCGTATTTTGAGTAAAACTGATTGTCTTCCGGATTCAAAAATTCCTAAGAAAATTAATTTCTGCATTCGGATTTATCATAAGATTGGATACGGCATTACACGCAAAACTAACCTCTAGATAAGTCCCGGTTTTCTGTCACTCGTTTTTAGCCCTCTGCATAACAGCTATCTTCTCATCTAAGGAACAGTGCATTCTTCTAAATAGTCTCATGGAAGCCTTGCTCCAAGTATATCTTCATATTCTAAGAAAAGTTTACTTAAACTTTTGCTCTGTGTTGCTATCTCGAATTTTCCTTGTCCACCCAAATGATCCCAGAAACCCCCTCTGTCCTTGACGCTCTTGTTGTGCTTACTTAAGGTCCCTAATGCTCGGAGTGCATGGCTGTGATAAACTTTTCTGCTTTAAGTAAAATACGAAAATTTATCACTTATTCTTGTGTAGGAAGAAAAAGAAAACGACGACGACGACAAAGAAAGGATGGAACAGGAAAACGTTGCTGCTTATCAACAACAGTTTGGGACTGACGAGGGGGAAGATCAAGAGGAAGAAAAGACGGAGGAAGAAACTCAAATCGACGTTGAAATCCCCTTCTGTAAATTTAGTTTGGGCTCTGAAATGGCTTTTGTCAAGTTACCCAATTTTTTGAGTGTTGAGACCAAACCGTTTGACCCCCTAAACTATGAAGACGAAATTGAGGAAGACGAGGTTTTGGATGAGGAAGGACGAGCCAGACTGAAATTAAGGGTATAGTGTTACGTCATTTTATCATATTATATTCTGTCGCAACAGATTGCACGCCATCACCGGCGAATATTGTTAAAATTCCGACAGTAGCATAGGATTGGTTTAGAAGCAAAGGGTTAAATATCTAGCACCAGGTCCACTTACTTAAGGCAATACTTATTTTTGACGTTTGGAACATACATGTACTTCTTGTACTGCCACCACGACTATCACTACCGATACTTCTATCCGCCACTGCCACTTATACTGTCACCAGTATTAACACCAATGGTAGCACTAGAGGTAATACTGTTGTACTATACTGTGATACGGCAGTAGTGGTAATACCACCCCAACTGCTGTATCCCCACCACTAGTACACGCTGCTAACGCTAGTACTACCACTTGTCCTACAACTAGTACTACCACTACCACTACCACTACCACTACCACTACCACTACCACTACTACTACTACTACTACTACTACTACTACTACCACTACTACTACCACCACCACAACTACCACTACGACTACCACTACCACCACTACTTCTACTGCCACCACCACTACAACCACTGCTACCACAGCCACTATTACTACCACCACTACTCCTACCAGTACTACTACCTCTACTTTTTTATAATCTACTTTTTCAGGTTTGACCAAAAAAATCCAGTTGTAAATATTTATAATTAAATACCAAATTCAAAATACCAAAATACTATAATTATTAGGACTGACGTTAGCCAGTGAAATTCACTGGTCAGAATTTTTATTTTTTAGAACTGCTCTCAAATGCAGGAAATAGCGTTTAAGGGCCTTAGGAAATCAAACATTTCTCGGAAGCGCACACCCTCAACTCCTCAGATGTGGGTAGTGCTGCCCCTCAATGATTAGTCAGTTCCTACGCCTCGACTAATTCTGTTGCTGCTAATAATGTTAGGGTGGAGGCGACGAAGTGGTAGTCGTGGCCTTCGTTCCAAGCTCAACTGGTTTATAAGACTGGACGGAAATCGTATAAAAAAGTCATACTAGTTTGCGTCGTTTATATTCATTTTTTTATCTCCCAAGCTTCAAACGCTTACCATTTATTTAACTTTTATCTTCATGGATGTTCGTGAAAATGTGTAAGCTATGTAACTGTTGGATTCTTGTGCGGTATACATGTGCGTTTTGACGTATTTGTCGGCAAATGTGTTCGGTTGACTCTCATGACTTTGACATCTTTGTCAGGTGCACAGACTGATTGCATGTATTACAATTTATCTAACAGGTTGAGAATACTATCCGATGGCGGCGTGTTAAGGACCAGGATGGTAACGAAATCAAAGAAAGCAATGCACGTGTTGTTAAATGGAGCGATGGAACTATGTCACTTCTTCTTGGTGGAGAAGTTTTCGACATTCACAAAACCAAAATTGATGGGGAGCACAACCACTTGTTCGTCCAACAGGTGCAGTATTCTTTATACTGGTTCTACAGTATTCAATAAACACGTGTCTTTTCTTTCAGCTCGTAGAACGCCTAGTAAAACACGAGGATGCGGCTTCAAATAACATTCAACGACACAGCAATATTGATCACTCCTTAACTCCTTCCCTGCCATCGGGGACTTTTATTATTTTCCTCTGGCTAGCGCCAGACGATTTTACTCGTCAAAGGGAGAGAGATGTGGCAGTGAAGGAGTTAGTAAAATGTTGAAACCGTTTGACCATGACTTGAGACAGTGATTTGTATTTTTAGTTATATGCGCGTTGGAATTGACTGTTGAGTCTGTTAAGGAGACGTTGCATAGGACGATTAATGCAACATATCGCCGCTACAAAATTTTGTTAAAATCGTTCACAAATGGCATGTTACGCACATCAGTTTTATATGTGATATTTGTGGCGTTAGACTGATGGTTGTGAAAAGTTGTCTTTCACCCAGTAAATTGGGAATTTCCCTCGATATTTAAAGGTTTTTTTATCTCACAACTGCCCTAGTCACAGGCCAATTTTGATACTAAAACTGTGTTAAAAAATTGGCGAAATTGGCTGAATTACCACAAATGGCTTTTCAAAAAAGATTTTGTTTGTGATGGGAATCGAACCCCGAAGATTCTTTTCACAGATGAAATGTGCTAACCGTTCAACCTCGTGGGTGATAGAGCGAAAGTTAGCAAGGCACTGGTCAGACTAGGTGCCTCAGCACGGTGCTCGGATACGGGCACTGACGTGAACCAGGCATTTTTCTTGATTCCAGAGTTGCTGTACTCAGTTACGATTATTTGGGTGAAGGGAGTAACCGGGCGCTTGGGGGCGAAAACTGCGAAAATGCATGCGATTTCGTCGGTACCACCCACCCCTTTTGAAACGACTCATGAAGTCCTTTCGGTCCAAATAAATCCGATATGACTCATGACAGGAAGGGTTAAAGATTCGAATGCACAAATGGTGGGGGCTAAATGGTCGGAACAGAACCACTGCAGAGACCCAGTGGTTAGAGTACTATCCAGATTGAACACCGTTCATTTTAGTTCTCGTGCTCGAGCACCGTGCTAGAGTACCAGCCTGAGTAGGGATTAACTGTCGTTTACAGCACACAGCTCGTTAAGAAGCTTGTCAAGATCGTCAAGAAAAACGATATAAAATCATTTTTCTGAGAGAACAAGCTTGACGAACATCCACTAGTCGTCTGATATTTATCAAGCTCCCACATAAACTAAGTTCGTGTTCAACATTAAGTAATAACTCTTTATTTCTACTCCATGTAGGGCACAGGTCTTCAGGCACAAGCAATCTTCCACGAAAAACTAACGTTCAGACCTCATTCAACTAACAGTCAGACTCATCGAAAAATGACTTTATCTATAGCAGACCGCGTGTCGAAGACGGGGAAGATCAAAATCCTTCCTGTCGTGGGAAATGATCCAGAATCCAAAAAGAGCGAACTGATCAAGGCAAGTTTAATCATGGTGACGACATGATAATCATAATCACAATAATTATCATAATAATAATATTTAAAATAATAATAATGATAATAATAATAA
>JBAHVQ010000224.1:518628-533307 GCA_036872915.1 Nanipora kamurai | reverse complement strand
GAAACATGTTTGCATTAAAAAATTTTGTCGTTTATTTCAAATGCTTAATTGCTCTTGTGCTGATCAGATCATATGGAGATTTAATTTTAATAATGATACAAGACTTCTCGAAAACTGTGAAGTGGCTTCAAAAAAAGCGGGTACCATCACAGTCGGTTTTTAGGTGAACTAAGGAAATTGAAACTGACATTACTCTGAGATATTGAACTTCGGCCCTAACATTAAGAATGTCTAATAGTTCTGAAACGAAAACCACGTGGAGGGGTTCACTTCCTCCCCGGTAAGACTCAGGACAGCTATGGGGCAGAGCTTTATGGCTTGACTATTAACGCGACCTGTGTCGACTGAGATGGAGGCCGTTGCGATCAGTCGTTACTGGACCAGTGACCAAGGGTTGTGCGATTCTCGCCAAATAGCTTTGAATTTATATTTTTCGCAACAAATCTCGGTTGCGTCTTTTTGAGACCTTTCGCTCTGAGTTGTCACTTACCACTTACTCTTCGAGCTTTTGAGTACTTGTATTCTAAAGACGACAGCGAAGCCGCTGTTTTGACGGAGGAACGGTGCCTGAAACCTAAAATGTCTTCCGGAAGTAAAAATGACATTCGGTTGCCGTAACTTTCACAGAAAACATCAACGTTTCTTATGTTTCCGCACGACTTCTTAGTATCATTCGTATGCTTTTCCGTACAGCATTTTTTGTATACTATCGTCGTATTATGTAGCATTGCTAAAACGAATCTTTGTTATCCTATAATGTATGTTTAGAAAGAAGAGGAGAAATTACGGGCTCAGTTACGTCGAGAGAATCAGCAACGACGAATGCGCGAAAGAAGCCACGCTCGTGGATTAACTGCCAGTTACTTAGAACCAGATCGTTATGACGACGATGAAGACGCATTAGAGCAGAGTCTCCTTGCAATGAAGAGGCAGTATAAAAAAGGAATTGCGAAAGGTATTGTGTACCCATTAGATTGAAATTGCACATGCTCCACAAGCTTATAAATTCCGAAAAGTTTTCTTAGCCCCCGACGGGAATCGAGCCTGTGACCTGATCGCCGGTGAGATGCTCTAACCATCGAGTTATCTGGATTTAGATGGTATAGCGAAGGTTATTATTTATACTGGTTATTAGTAGACTTGTGTACTGCTAACTGCAGTAACGAAAGTTATGTAGTCCACGTTAAACCTCAGGCTTCAGGAGCTTGCGCAATTTCAATCTGCACATCAAGCTATCACATGCCGCACAACATCGGCCGATATTGTTAGCTGTTAGATATTTTTGATAACCGTTGTCGAGGCTAGAGTCCAGATTTTGTAATGTATGGCAATTACAGTGCTCGAAATTACGTATTTCTATGTTGACATTATCTTGACTGTCTTACTGTTTAGCGTGGTTTATTTCGGGTTTATTTATATGTGGTTTGTTTATCTTAAGGTCGGCTTGGTGAGATGTATTCCGACCAAGAGAGCGAAGAAGAAGGTATTTCAGGAGGGCTGGAAAGTGACGAGAGCGGCGAAAATTCTGCGGACAAGAAAGCGAGCTTCTCAGAAGACGAATTGTCACGACCACGAAAGCACAGCTTCGATGAAGGCAGTGCGAAGAAAAAAAGAAAAGTGATTGACGAAAGCGACGAGGAAGAGAGTGATTAAGTCTAATATTCCATCTAACTGTGCATCATCGCCCGTGGTCCAGTGTCCGACCTGCTTCATGGCGACACCTTGTGAATACCAACCGTATATCGTGGCTAATGTAAAGAAATTTCAGTGGTGCTAAATAAGCAGCATTATAACGGTGTAACATAACAAGTTTGACAACGATCGGTGTACGATTTTCATGGTCATGCCTCTGGAAAATGTTGCCGATCCCTAAATCATATCGAAGCTACGGTTCGAGCAGCTCATACATTTTGTACACAACTATTACCTTTCTTGACTATCTGAATCACGACAAATTAATGGTTAGAGGTCTCAACGGCTATCCAAGGAATCGAGGAAGACTTAAGATTAAGAATATGATAATGTTTAGGGATAAGCTCCGAACCTCCCTCTATGTCATGTAGCAAATTATCCTCATCCGAATCAGAAACGTTTTCTGAGAGTTTGAGCTCGACGATTGACCGCTCATTTTCTGTTATTATACCACACCTGCAGGGCACTCAGTAGGTCTGATGAAGCTTGAACTGTAGTTTTGAAAGAAACCACATTTCGTCAACTAGTTTTTAGAGCACGTGCGAGTTTTCAAACTTGATTTTAAAGTATGTCTAATCAGCGAGTGCACATATTTATTAACGTCATGTTAGTATAGGTAATCAAACGATTTTCAAGTTTGCGCGAGTGTGTTTTTCGAAAAGGCCAAGATTGTGCCCGTAGGGTGAAGAAATGCAAGCTAATTTTACATTGAACTAGAAGCCGTATTATTACTTGTCAGTAATACATTAAAAAGAAGAAGTAGTAAGTCAAGCGACGTAATTATAGCGGGTATGTTTTGGTTTGGTTTTTTACTTTCTTGTATCAAATTTTCCATATTTGAAAAACGTCAGACCAATTTTGATGACTCGAAGGACACCTTCCATTTGGCCAGACTGGGTAGTCTGGTAGTTTGGGACCCAATGTTTATGGAAAGACCAGGGGCCCTTATGGTCGACGGCCAGGCTCAGCGGTCCCAGTCAAAAATTATGCCGTTCCTTTCCACGAATACGTTAACACGGTTCCGTACGAATTTGCACCTTTCTGCATATCCAGTACTAACCAATGGAACCGTGCAAATTTCGGTGCGGTCTCCAACTGGTCCGGACCCGTGTAAACGGTGTGTAAAATTTACTCGGCCTACCGAATGCTTGACTATTACTGGTACTTATTGTATGACCTGTGTATGAGGATTTAACTACATCTAAATCACTCGACGAATGATCAGAATCCAAGTATGAATTTTATGTAACCGGGCCCACGCAGGACATAACTCCTTGCCACAGAATAGGAAATGACCGGAAGTCTCACTCCGTATCGGAAGTTTTTGTCCCAGCGCATGTTGCCTCGTGGATCCCGGAAGCCAGCCAGCCGCCATGTTCTCTGCAAGTTTAACTTGCCCAAATTACAAGGAAATAATGAGGAGTTAATCGATGTAAAGCAATCTGACTACAGGGTAGGCTATCATTGTGATCTTTGCACTTAAAGATTTACACAAAGAGTGACATCTGGAAACTGACCCAAATAAAACTCACCTGACACTTTTTTAATTTTCACTCTCAGTGTAAATTTTTGGTTGCAAGATACTAGCACTTACTTCTCCATAAAACTGAACTTTCAGGTGGTTTTACTAAAATCTGGAACTGCACTTAATTCATCAAAAGCTGTCTCCAACAAATTGTCTCTGTTAACCATGATGAAATTTGTGTCCCCTCAACACTTGCTGTTGAAGGCATCTTGTTAATTATTCGACGCTCATTCAGTAAAAATATAAGAAAATATATTAAGAATATAGAATACAAAATCCCAATAAAAAGTCGATTGTTCAAGATCACATGTTTTCTTCGACAACGTTCAATCACATGATCATATCTATGACGCATGCATAATTATTAATTAACATAACTGATAACTAATAATCAACATAATTATTACATAATTCAAACACATCTAAGTACTTCTACAGGATTACTGATAGACTAGGTCTTGCAGAAGTTCACAACTTTAGCCACCATATCATCAGTTGATGAAATTTCAATATTTCCATGAGGTTGCTCTGATTTTTGGCCATCCAAAGCAACAGATGGTAAAAGTAACATGGGGGAAGATGAACCACATTTACATGTGCAAGCTGGACCTCAATATCCAGGTTTTCTCTTTGATCTTCATTTTCTGTCGTAGTAGTTACATCAGAAGAAAAGGCAGGAGGGAGTTCTTCATCAGAGCCTGAACTACCATAAGCTTGTATTGCTTTGCAAATGTATGTGTGATACCGCAGATATCTGAGACTCTAATCAGGAAATCTATATCACAGGTAATGCATTATTCAGTAACTTGTGATTTGTTTTCTGGAATCAACCTTTTTGTGGATAAATGGCTTTGAATTGGCCTCAAGTATATTTTTACTTGTGGACCATCATTTGCTTTGAGATTTTTGGTTTCCCAACAGCAATTTATTGGCTTCAAAGCTTTACAGCCAGAGATGCAGTAAAGCATTTCAAATCAGCTGCATTCTATCAGCTGGGGAAATTCCTTGATTTGACCGGAATCATTTTTTCCTTGAAAGTTATCTTCTCTAAAACTGCATTCTCGTCATCTCTTAGATCTAGCTTTATTTTCTTTACTCCAAGGCCCGCCTGAAAAATGACTTGCCTTTTGCTAGAAATTGGTGCTTTTGTTTGATGTCGATCCGCTAAAAAAACAAATTGAGTTGTCTATGTTCTTCTAGTAACTTTTTTCTTTCGATCAACTCTTGAAACCCTTCAATGGCTTCTTGAATTGAAAAGAGACATAAGTTCATAAAGTTTTTCACCAGAAATTGATTGACTTCGCGAAGAAAAGGATGAATGGTTCACTTCTTCAGCTGCGCCTTCCACTGCCTCTTTGCACAAATCGCGAAGACGAAGTCTATCTCCTATCGTTAAAACACCAAGACAAATAAGCTCTTCATCAGACAAACTCATAATATTTTCAGGTTGAATTCTCTCTTCGATAAATTGTTGAGAAATCGATTCAAGCTCTATTTGCTTTAGAATGTTTTCCAATTTCGCGCATTCAATTCGCGCCACTAGAGTTCAGTGTTCGCGCCTTTAACGGCCATTTTTGGTGAGAGAACGTTAGCACTAGTTTCTGCAGCTTACTGGGTGAAGCCTGAGCATCTCATAAAGCTAAAACCACATAACAAACTTAACTCATCATGTTTCGAAGTTTACACGTAATGTTAGAAACCCGTAACATAAAGAAGTATAACTTCATCACATAATGAAGTTACTCCACGATAACAAAACCTCATCACATAACGAAGTAACTCCATTACATAATGAAGTAACCCTTTAATAACAGAACCAAAAAGATAACGAAGTAACTGCATTACATAAAGAAGTAACTTCATAATAACAGAACCTCATCACATAATGAAGTAACTCCATCACATAAAGAAGTAACCTCATAATAACAGAACCTCATCACATAATGAAGTAACTCCATCACATAAACAAGTAACTTCATAATAACAGAACCTCATCACATAATGAAGTAACTCCATCACATAATGAAGTAACCTCATGACATAATGAACTAATTAATCCCGTAGCATAATATAGTAACCCCATCAAATAATGACGCAACGTCAAAATCAACTGAAAACTGAACATATAAGAAAGTTCTGGTATTCCATAGACATCTATGTAGCTATTTGACAAGAGGTTTTCCGCTTTTTCCGGATTGTGCGCGTGTTGTATGTTCACGCATTAATGTGTTTGCATTTACGGCAGATCACTTTTTTGAAATTTTACTTAAAGACACTTCTAAAAGAAACAAAACAGAAAGATAAGATCCTACAATGGTGAGGTAAACACCCTCAGGTGCGTCGTGGCTGGGAGGGCCAGGGGTCATGGCCCTTCCTAACGTTGAAACGCGTCGGAGATGTAGAAACGTTTTATTTTGTCGGAATTTTAGAGATCGTAAACGTTTCATTACTTGTTCGGACATAGTTAAAGATTCGTAGATCCTTGAGGATCTTGAGGCTTTTGCTTGCGAAGATGTATTGTAATTTCTAAAGCTATGTTTTACTCAGAAATTTCTTAGTATTATATTGATTTTCACTTCACATTTCATGAAGGTGTTCTTATATTAATCAATGAATGTTGGAAAAAATAGAGTTTGTCAGAAAAATGGAGCTCTTGGCTGCCCCTAAAACATCGGAACCACGACACCCCTGAACCCACTCTGAATGAAAGGCGATTATAGTAGACTATATTTGTAATTCGCGTTTGAGGGGAAGACGAACGAAGGCGCTCGATACTTCATACTCGACATTTATGTCAACTTCTTACTTCAAGCATTATAAGTAACAGTTAATCTTGACTTGGCGTCGAACGTAACTTTTTTATTGGCCGGACCCAAGGCTATCACGTGAACAAACGAAAGAGTTTGATGCAATAAATTTGACGTTTGCAAGGAAGCAAAGCCTTCTTACTCAGTTAATCTTGAATTCACAGATTTAATCCGTAAATGTCAAATTTATAACACTTATTAGGCAAATATGACACATTTGGCGGGAATGTTTGTCTTCCCAAGATGTCAACCCTGAGACAAAGTGAATTAAGTTTTCTGAGAAAGCGTCTTCAAGATATTGAAATCAATGGAAATTATTTTTATGGAATATTCGAGGGAAAGTCCTCCGAAAGTCTTGACAGTGCCTACTTTTCATTAAATTCAACGTCATTCATTCGGACCGAATCACATGTGAAGACGAAAAATCACTAGTAATGTTCGCCTTACATTCAAAGTGTGTTTATCTTAACATTGTGAGATCTTATTTTTGTATTTTGATTCTTTTAGAAGTGTTTTCACGTAAAATTTCCAAAAAGTGATCTGCCGGAAATGCTTACACAGCAATGCGTGAACAACACACGCAAAATCACAGATCAGTGCGCAAAATCCGGAAAAAGTAAAAACCTTTTGCCGAAAGTCTGCATAGATACTGCTGATTATCTGGATGTTATCGTAGTTTCACCTCCCTATCCGCCCGGGCAAATCGTCACCCCAGTGTCAGCACGGAATAAATAATCACAGGAGGCCAAGGTAAACTGCTTGAGCAAACCTAGTACCCAGACCCACTTCCGTTCGCTGTTTAAGTTGTATAAATGGAACATATTTACGATAACAATTTACAAAAAATATCTTTTTTAAATACACTTGTTGGCAAACTCCTAAATAATTCAGCAGGAAAATTCAAAAGAAATAAATGTTTAATCAACATCTGTAAATCGGTAAGAGATTTCGCCCTGATTTGCATAAACTTTTTCCTTCATTTACTAAGCTGAAATCACTCCAACTTGAAAAATATTTGAAAAACATGGCTATTTAGATGTGTCCGTTTTTCACATCCGATCTGTATCTGATATACAAGGCGAGCTGCAAGCTGGCCTTGTAAATCAGATACAGATCGGCTGCTCATGCTTTATCTATTACTTAAATATTGAAATGTAGTAATAATAAGTGTTTTTAATTTTGTGTCCTTGTTGTTCTTTGGTAAAGGTTTCAAGTTATGCGGATGAATTCTGATAAACCGCCCCAAGGTATCCATGTAAATTAGGAAGGATGGAAGTTTGGATCACGATGTCGTGCCAGGTCGAACTCGACTGTACCACTTGGATGCCGTCTACGGTGTCATAAATGCCCTTGACAGAGTGATTGACTCAAGGGATGTGACAATGGACTTTCAAGTACTTCACTTAAACCGTGACTATCCACAGCGGTTGTCCGTAAATTTAGCGGTACAGTAGATAACTCCATTGTTGAACTAACTGCACAAGCGTAAAGGATGCTGTTTGACCTGGATCAGATGAATCAAGGGGATCTTTAATCTACACCAACAGCCTCAGTGATGAATGTAAGGCCGACTCGCTTTTGATATGAAAGAAGAGCAACTAACGATGCTATTTGAACAAGGTTTTAAAGTTGCGGATGTTAGCAAGTTGGTTGGGATGAGCCAAAGGACCATAGAATGAAGGATGTCCACTTACGGCCTTACGGTTGCAGATTTGGAAAGAAACTATAAACTCACTAATGGTTGATTTAGTGAATTACATAATTTTGTGCATGATTAACGAAAATACCACTTCTAAAAACCCGACGAAGTTGCTCTAAACGTTGTTTCAGACCGACGAAGGGCCTTCGCTCGAAACGTCAGTTTCTCTACAGCTAAGTCCCTGCAATTTCCCAACCCTTTTGGTTATGTTGATGAATAGGTGGTGTCTTCATGTTTAATCATTTCTGATTGGCCACTTGTATAACATGAGTATTAAATTTTGCTTTTTAATTAGGGGGTTTTTCGACGTGGTATTTTGTCAACCATGCACATAAAATAATGTAATTGGTTAAATCAATTATTAGTGAGCTTATTATAGTCTTGATGTTAGTTGCTACTCCGAGTGATAAACAATACCGAACAAGTAGAGAAAACTCTACTTGGCCCGGCAGGGATTCGAACCCGCGACCTTCGGTTTCCTAGTCCGACGCTCTACCAACTGAGCTACAGGTCAAGTTGGGAGCTGGTCACGAAATTGATGTTACTTCCGCTCTTGATATTTCGAAACATATACAAGTGTCTTCAATATCGGGACATTTTAAATCCAGTCTGATTTTAAATGGCTTGAGTAGAAGAATGAACTCGGGTAGAGAATTATGATGTTAATTGTTACTCCGAGTGACGAACCATACCGGTTGGTCTTCTTTTATATCAAAAGCGGGTCGGCCTTTTTTTTCACTATTTATCAGTGAGGCTGTTTGTGTAGATTCAAGACTCCCTTGACTCATCTGATCCAGATCAAACAGCATCTTTGATGCCTGTCCTATTAGTTCAACAATGGAGTCATCTATCTCTAAATTTAAGGACAACCGCTGTGGATGGTCCAGCTTTAATTGAAGCACTTGAAAGTCCATTGACAGATAACCTGAGTCAATCCCTCTGTCAAGGGCATTTATGACACCGTAGACGGCATCCAAGAGGTACTGTACGTCCTCTTCCTCCATTTGCTACTAGTATAACATTTACCGTGTTGTCTGTTCTTGAAAGAATACATCAAGTCTATTTTAAAAGGAGGAAGTTGTTCACGAAAAAGTCAAAAGACGGACTTACCTTTTTACGTACCTAGCAAGATGCTTGTTCGTGTCCCATGTAGTAAAACACCACCATTTGAAAATCTTAGCCCTCGATCGATAGAATTAGTAGATTGTGGTTGGATAAAAAAGTTGTGTCGCAAACGTAAAGTTGTGTTGAAAATCAAATTTTCAAATTCTCAATGTAGTGTTACAAACGAAAAGTTGAATCAGATATTAAAGTTGTACATAAAAATGTTGGGCAGTAAACGAAAAGTTGTGCATACAAAAGTTGTATTGCAAACGTAAAGTTGTGTTGAAAATAAAAAGTTGTATATAAAATAGAAGTTTGCATTTTTGCGGGGATGGGACACCATATCAACGCTCTGTTGATCTGTAATAACATCCGCTGTTGGGGGTTTGATTCACGTTTCATGGAGATCAATACTTGTATTTCTGATAAAACAAACTTGAAAAACCACGCATCATTTTGGTAATGTACTATTTTCAAAACTGGTTTTGACAGGGTAATGATATTTGAAAACAAATACCAAGTACACTATAATTCTTTGTTGTCATGACTGTTGTTAGACTGTACTTCTGATTTTTTTTCCAACGGCAGGAATAGTGTACAAACTACTTGCACATGCATGCAGTAAAATGATGCATAAATCGGGAAACAACTATTAAGTTTGTGTACTGTTTTTAATTAATTTAAAGGGCACATGACACGGAAATTATATTCGCTTTATATGAAAGCTTTTGAAATGACAGAGAATTCTGTTTACAGATGTTACATACATCACCTCATTCTTGAGGTACTTAGATTTGTTTGATGCATAAATGAGGTAGTCCATGTCATGTTGGCACAGCGTTGTAACTTATTCGGCAATTATGTATGTTTGGGATTACGGGAAAAAATAGCTTGAAACTTTGCACATTCCAATAGTACATTAAACTAATCATTAATAGATCAAAGAAGTGTAGTTATAGTAATGTTTTAGTTCCCCCCAACAGTTTTTGTATTTTGAAAAATTTTTTATATAATTTCGACCAGTTTATGAGGTTTCTTGTCTTTGACAAGCTAAGTACATTTTCATTTGCTTTTTATGTACCAAATGAACGTAAACCTAAATACCTTAATTTTGTGCCCAAGGAAACAATAATTGTCATTGGGAGAAATGGACTGGTAACTGATAATGTTGGTGCGACAAAGTTTTCTAGTTCCTGAAGGGAATCAAACCCGCAGCCTTCTGACTGCCGGTAAGATGCTTTAACTATTGAGCTACATGGACTGAGAGCAAAGGTTACTATTTTTACTGGTTCGATTCCCGTCAGGGACTCAGAATACTTAAGGGACTCAAGTTTATAAGCTCGAGGAGCATGCGCAGTTTCCATCTACACACACCACGTACGAAATAGCGCACAACATCTAGCAGTATAGTTAATTAATGACGTATGTATTGAGAACACCATTCTTCATCGCTTACATCAATATCGTTAACGTTTCTCTCTCTTCGAAACTTCTTTCAAATAAAAGAAACTCAATTTTCAATCATGCGCCCTTTAATGTAACAGTCCTTATTCTGTTGCTCTTTGTTAGATAATTAGTTGGTTTTGAAACCCCACAATTTTGAAAAGGCAGTCAACCGATAATTACAATGCATGCTTTGCTTATTTGTACACGTAACTCTTACAACATACTTGGTTTTTATTTAAGCCATGATATTTACAATAAAAAATAAGATGTAATACAATCTAATAACCTCATTACAATCTGTATACTACATATCTAGATCTTACAGATATTACAATATTACTTTGGCGATTTCCATCTAAAATAAAGCGTATTCAAAAAGTAAAACTTAAAGATCATCAAGGAAAGGGATCGTATCTTTCTTTCTGATCGAGAAACTAAAAAAAATTCAGAAATTGCGCATATCTTTGCAATTATATAACTAAAATTACTGAAAATATTGCATGACTTGCTAATTCACCACAAGACTCTATACATCACAAAACTAAAAACATCTTAACTATTTTAAATACCTCTAGAGTGACATGAAACAAGGAAAAGCTTTATGACTAGTTATCACTTTAAGCTTTATCACTTTAACTTTCAAATTGAGAAAAAAATCACGTCCTCCTGATGGAAAACACGCATCTCATGGAAATCTTTCTAAGTAAAAGTTTAGCTATGCATGTTTTCATGGATTCATGATAGATTTAAGCCCGATCGGGCTGAGACGTCTCTCCTTGATAGGACCATCGTAAATTACAAATTACGTGGTTTCTTGTGTAATTTGAAAAAACAATCCACTTTTTCGTGGTCGAAGACCTCAAACTAAGGCTTCTTGCTATTTTGATAGCTTTTGAAAAACTCACTTGATCGTGATTGTTCCAAATTAGAAATTGGATATTTTTTTCCATAATGAAAAATAATTTGCACAGTAAATTAAACAAAAAATTAACAAAAAAATATATGATGTTGCCTTAAGACTTGTTCGTCGCCGGTATAATTGCATTTTTCGGTAATGTCTGAAAGCTTTTTATACGTTGTGACAGATTGAACTTATGTGTGATATTTCTAGTTTTGCCTTTCATTGTAGAATATTCAGACATTGTTAAAAACAAACGCCTCTATCGCCTTTTGTTTTTATTGTTTGGTTTAGGTTTGCATTTATTACGCTTTTTCTTGTTCTTAGTTGGCTGAGTTGGCGGTTCTGAGTCACCAAATAAATCGTCCCTGCAAAAAAGGGATCGGATAAGAATATTTTAGCCATATTAAAGACACAGAGAGACAAACTGATTGGCTAGACGCTGATGTCGAACTGCTGGTCAACACATACAGGTACTGACTACAGTATTGTAGCCCAGATCAGTTTATTTGATTCAAAATCGTTTTTTTTCGTCCACAATGCTAATCAGAACATCTGAAGAAATGGTTTTGGTTGTTTCCACTTTAAACTACGGCTGTCAGGAAACCTTTCGAACTCTCTGGGCCAATTTGATGTTTCAAATGCAAATGAGACTTGGTCCTGTGAAGTGTTTTTCAGAACGTGGACTTCAATTCAGTTCTACCACCTCAGCTTCATTTGATAAATCAAATGAGTTTCATCGACATTCAGGTCGGAAGCGCTGTTGAAACTTCGAACTGGTCAACGGGCGTAATAAAAACACTAGTGTCTAGATTTATCCAATTTCGTACCCAGAGTTTCCGAGCGGGTGGCCACTTGGAGAAACTTTGGGGAAATGAAAACTGCAATTTGTGCCTGCAATTTCCCACGAAATATTGAATAAGTTCGAATCTCCCACCAAATCTACAACTTGTTGAGTTCTGTTGTGAAACTCAGCCCAAAAATGTGGATTTTCTCCCCAGGTTTCCGGTTTAAGCAACTTCCGTATTTCTACTGTTACGAAGGAAAGTTCCCCAGTTTCTCCATGCAACCACTTGCTGACCAAAGAGCCTGAGAACTCTGGTACGAGATTAAGAATTACCACTCTGAGGTAATATTGTTGCCTCTGTGTACGTACGGGCACAAAGAGTCGCTTCGATTGACCCCCTCCCCATCAAATAATTGATGTTTTACTAAACCAGTGCAGTTGTCATATTTGTTCAAATCAAGTTATTATTTAGTCTTAATAAAAATTCGTTTTGCGTACGTACAAAAAAACCGGTTTACACCCCTCCCGTTTTGTACACTAATGTACGCACCAATCAAACCCCCTCCCCCCTACCATGTGTTCGTACTAAATGGATGGATGGCCCCATAAATAAATTACATAGTACGACAGAAATTCGTATTTTAACTTCCTTGGCTTTGCGCAAAGTGTGTCTCACGAATGAACCAAATATTTCGAATATGGTTGACAAACTAACTTCAAAGTAACTCTTAACGGTGTACATAAATGTTTTCCCGGTTACTGTGAGATTGCTTGAATTTATTTTAGGATGTAAGTAGGCAAAATAACTACTTTTTAATTTTTAGATTCAGTATACACATTAGAGGAATAGCGGCAATATTTGGTTTCAAGACTAAATTTAGGCATTTGATTTTCGTCCAGACTGTCTGAACGGGAATGTAATAACCATCAATAATACTTACCAAGTAGACCAAGCTGGACGATTTGGTTTCACTGACAAGTAAACTCCATGTGTGTTCGCACGTTGGTCCAGTAAACCCTTAAAAGAAATAAACTTAACAGTCATGTATGTATGAATGAATGAATGTGTAAATATATGTACGAATATGAAATGTACAGTATATATACTCATGTGTAGGAAACAACACGGTCCGAGAAGAATTAATGAAAAATCGTACGCGTGTTTTGCGAATTGTACCGTTTTGCGCCGATGCTGAAGCAGGTTGTTAAGTGAGTGCGTTGAGAATGGTATTGCCGTCCAAGGTGTTATGAAATACACACAACAACAGCTGGTAAAAGGTGTTCTTTATAGGACGGCAACTCAACAGCAACTGCCGTAGACGACAGTGCACATGCTGTATATACAACTATACACGTCAACTACACAATTACGACTACAAACTAATAACAACTACAAACTACGAACAAGTTCCCGTAGCGCTGCATGCTACATTATTATGAATATTTCGCCAACACAAGTACGATTTTTCATTAATTCTTCGGGAATGAGTGCTATTTCCTTCCAATTTCATCTCAATTGATTTTACGAGTCGTAAAAGAATACTTTTATCACAAAAATATACCAGATGTGGTCTTTTTTCCTAAACACCACATGGGGTATCGTTTCCAAATTCCAGACAAACAGGACTTGAGCGTGCATTTAAGCAAAATCCAAAGTGAAACAAACAATCAGAAACGATTAAAATCAGGTGAGATGGAATTAATATATATTAATCAATATATTAATATATTAATGTATACATATTAATACATATACACATACATGCACACACACATACATACACATTTAGACACAGGTGCATTAGAGTAGGAGAAGCAATGCCTCACCCCTCCAAAAAACAAATTAAAAAGAAATTGGAAAACCGTATTTTAACGCTTTAGTGTCCGATATATCGGACACTAAGAACAAACTAGAAAACAAAGAATCAAAGAAAAAAAGAAAAGAAAAGGGTTAATTTTAAACATTGAAAGTTGTTTTGTCATTTATAAGTTTTACGGAGTGGAGATTCCCTCGGTTTTTCAGCGTGTGTGTTATTCATCTTATTCGAATGCATTCAAACTTATAAGTATTGGCATTATTACCATAAGCGGATATGGTTCAATAGTTCAGCAGTTTATTTAAACATCAACACTTAACCGTCGTCCGCTCGTCGAAAACGAGTAAAAATCACCAACAACGAATGGCTTTTTCCTCTACTCGTCCACTAGACGAGCTAATGACGGCTACATGTACCTCTTCCCATGACTAGAAATTACTAGAAGTGCCAAATTATACGAAGAAATCCCAGGAAGGAAGTTTCGAAAACGAACGCAAAAAACGCTTGGTACTGGATAGTAAAAGTCTAGGTTCCATTTCTCATGAAATGCACTGTGGGATGGAATAAGGCGTCTCGTAGTCTCAAAATGGCCAGCAACTTTGCTCCTGGGACCAGTAAACTTCCAGCTTGCTGGTACCGTGGAAGACCAGACCCAAAAGTTAATTTCAAGCACTGAACACGTAACATAAAAGACTCATTAAAACGCGCATGAGCATTTAAAATAACATATATTACAATATATTCATATAAAATATTTAAAAAGATACTACTGAGTAACTAAAATAAAATAAAATAAAATATAATATTAAAAAAAAACTCCAGAAAAACAAACGAACCATTATTAGGTACAGTTAAAGTCCTTAAAATCCACATTCCTCAAAAATGTATTAAAACCATGGACATT
>JBAHVQ010000224.1:501840-514136 GCA_036872915.1 Nanipora kamurai | reverse complement strand
ACTCTGGTTTATGTTTCTTCATTATCTGTTATGTTATCTTTAATTATTTGCTAGTGACACGTACCGGCCACCGTAGATGACAGACGCTGGGGACAAGTCCAAAGTGCCCTTAGTAATGTCACTCATCACAGCTGGATTTCTTAAATTATATGCCCCCGTTATAGGACTGACACTGAGGGTCATCAAAAGTGAAATCGCGAAAAATTACAAGGAACAAACATCCTGAAATTCACATTACTAGGACCGATGGATGTCGAAGCAATGCAAACTATGCAACATATGTGCAACATCACCTGGTGTCCATTAGAACTGGGAGTCCATCAAATTTTGCATGATGAGCTACATAGCATATTTCAAGGTGTAAAGATTTGTGTTAGAATATTTAGTTCCGGTAGTTCGCGTACTTCTGTACATGCACACATGTTTGTTATGTCTCGCGACAAGTCATAGTTTGGGTAACTTTACTTCCCCTCCACTGGGCACAACTCTTTCGCTGTTGTACACATCAAAAACTACAGTAACTAGGCGCATATATGCATTGCATATATAGTTTTAGTATTCCTTACAAAGGTGTATACTATAAAGTATGTGGCATTTTGTATGTTATAATCTGGTAACACTGAATAGTTCGCTTTGTCAATAGGTAGTACTGTATGGTTCAAATATAGTCCCCAATTCCACTCGTATGCTAATCGACCTATCTGGAGGACAACTTCAAAATTCCGACGTTCAACTGATCGAATAATTTATGAAACTTTTGTTATGTGCATTTTTGCTCCAACAAGGGATTCACTAGAAGGGGTCTATTTGTACACTGGTGAAACTAAAGACTTTATTACTGTACTCTGCTTAACTGTTAACATAACAACTCGCCATGAGTCTGACGCTCCTTTTTACGCATGCGTTCCAAAGTCCGCTGGCCTACACTGCTCCCCCTTTTAAGAAAACCTATTGTCTAAATCTTTGTGCCGGGTTAATTATCCGTCCAATTCGAGTTCGTACAACTTCTCTTTCTCTGTCATGTGTCTCAATTTCCCCATCCTGATCTTCATTTTCTATTTCTACCATCACTTGTGCTTCCTCAGAGTGAAATTGTGTCTCGCCAGGCCTCGGATTCTCTCGTTCCATAAGGTGGTCCTCTGCACTTTTGGCTCTGCGGTATGGCATACGACATCATTTCAGACGATTATGATGGACAACCAACTGTCTTCGTCCCTTCTGCAACTTTATCCTGTACGTCACTCCTATCTCGCCGTTGATGTCAAATCTCCTCCTGATTTCATAAGGATCAATGCCTCTAGAGAGCTGTGAGGGACTGACTGTTGGAAGAAAACTGTCTGTTCCTGCAGCCATTCCGGTCTGAGTTTCTTCTGCAATTATCCTCAGTACTACCACTGTGTGACGTCCCACCAGATTTGGCCTTGGGTAGTTGTAGAACAGCTGTCAATCGCTATATAATCCGATCTTCCAGATTGGCGAGGTCTTCTTCCTTGAACACAGGTTCTGAATTTACTGTACGTATGTGTTCGGTTGGTGTACTGGATACAAGTGGAGGTAGAAGATCATTGGCAGCTTTTAGTATCAGAGGAGGGATCTTCACATCTGCTTTGTGTATTTGTAAATGTTGATCCAATTTTGAATCAGCTGAATTTCTTCCAAATATAAGCGTTTTGACAAAACGTTCAGTAATTTGTTGGTTGGTGTTCGTCTTGCGTCAACTCTGTCGTGGGAAATGCTTTTTCGTATTTCTTTTTTATCCGGCCCATCGCTACGTCAAGTGGTTCGTCTGTGTGGCGGGAAATCGTTGTCAAATCTGCTAGGTGTTCACCTATAGTTTTTCGCTCACCGAATTCCTCGCTGAACTTAGCTTTTAAGGTTTTCCAATCTGTCACAGCGTGTTCGATGGTTTCCTAGAAGTCTTCGGCTCGATATTTTAATAACAGTGGGGCTTGAACAATCAGCTGCGCGTCGTTCCAATTCTTTGCTTTCTTAATCTTTTCCAACCGACGAAGCCATGATTTTGGATCAGATGAACCATCGTAAGTCCGTAGCACAATCTTCAATCCGCTACGATCCGCAGTCCCAGAAGTGCTGGGAGTTTCATCTGTCATACTAAGTACTTTTTCACCTCTGGCACCATTGACTAACACTTACTAACGCAAGACTAGGACAAACAATTATGTTTAACAGCTATGGCATATACTACATCAGTGCATGATGACACTGGGTTTCCACCCTATTTTCTCGATCATGGAAGGGAGATGCGACTTCCTATCGACTTGCTGATATCGATATTACCACCAGATCATCAGGAATGCGCCACAACACGTTTTGCTGAGACAGTGAAAAAAACAGTGTCTGATGCTTTTCAAGTAGCTGACAGCTTTTTTGGGAGGTGTCAGAAAACGTCAAGAACATGATTATGACAAGTGAGCTGAAGAATATTCATATTTAGTTGGAGATCGTGTGTAGTTATTTGACCCCCACTATTTCCAGTGTAAACTGGTGAAACTAAAGACTTTATTACTGTACTCTGCTTAACTGCTAACACAACAGCTCGCCAAGAGTCTGACGCTCCTTTTTACGCGTGCGTTCCAAAATCCGCTGGGCTACATATTTGGGTGTTCATTACCCTTAATATTACGCTTCATATATATCTGTTTGGCTTAGAACAAATAGTCAATTTTTTTGTTTAGTACTCAGCCAACTTGCCTAAATTTTATGTTTGTTTTTTCAATGATAAATAATCAAAGTATGTTGCCCTTTATTTTGTAGGTATTATTTGTTGTTGTCGTCAGTGGTGTTGCTAGGATTAAAATATATCGGAGTAGGTTAAAAGCCTAGCATACCTTCCCTTAGAAAAAAAATATCATTTTACATTACACAAAGAATGTCTCAGTTGTTAAAACGACTGTCGAGAGGGCTGTAAAATAGTTTCATGCTTCATGATCGAGTAATTCAATGGTTCAAAAGGTGTGTGAATGACACCACACTGGTATGAAATTGTAGACCAGGCCCATGTAAACCCACGTTTAGGAGGTCAGGGCTGGCCTGTACCCCTCATCTCTCGATGCCTACGGTTGTTATCCTTATTTCTGTGTTCGAAAACTATAGTATGTTGGAATCATAAAACAACAGTAACGTTGAGTGGCTTATCATTGCTGCCTTCACTCGGTTCTTTTCAAGTACAGTACAACTGTATATAAGGCACCCTTCCAACCTTCACACAGTGCACCTTTTTTTTCAATTTTCGTCCTACTCAATTTCTTCCACGAAAGACTAATTATGGAATTAATTAACTAATTAATTAATTATACACCTAGTGATAAAGTTCATGTTTCTTTTCTTCTGTCTGGGCAAACATTCTTCATGTGATAATTCAGAAATCATGATGTTGGTCAAGTATCCCTTGGCAGGTGGTAACATTCTTTTTATTTTGGAGAAAAATAGGAAAAACTGCTGCAGATTGTCTGGGCAAAATCTTCGGTTTACTCCCATTTAAAACACTGTTCGAAGGTTTTCTACGTTTTCTTTCATTACTTGACACTTAGTATATACAGCAAAACACCTATTTACTTGTACCAAAAAGAAACAGTGCGTGTTGTGGCTTTTCGGCCACTATTTCACCCTCAGGTTCGAAATGTCAACTAGTGTTTGACATAGTTGGTGTAAATAAGTTTTAGGTCCCCCAATATGCATTGAATAAACCTCTTTAATTTAGCTTCGATGTTTGTTTACTCATTTCAGGTCACGTAATTTTACCCAGGTGGACTGTTTCTTTGAAATTTAATGATATTCGGAAATACATGGTAATATAGTGATTAAAATGATAAAGAATCAAAACATCACGTAGTATGATAATTTAAATTTACATAGAAAACTAAAGAGATCAATTTAACAGGTGATGATTGGTTGAGTACAATTCTAACAGTTATTAAATGTTCATGAGAAAAATTCAAAGTATACCAGTGTTTAATCATTATTTGTAAATTTGATGTCATACTTATCGTAAACTGATCAATAACCAGTTGAACTTATTTCACTGTCGGAGGAAAAATATTTATAAACAAAATAATTAAACTATTCAATCTGTTCAATGTCGGAACTTTGAAGTCGTCTTCCAGACTGGTTAACATATGGGAGTAAGTGGTCTACATTACATTGACAGACCTAGCCTGTCTGACATGTGGTTAATAACTATTTGGTCACATTTACAGACACTGGTGCATCGGCATTGTGTCTTTACTCGTAAGATTTATTCGTCATTTCTTTTCCTGTCTTCCAAGGTTTCTGGGCCCGGTTGTACAAAAGGCGATTAGGTTAATCCAGGATTAGTGAAAACTTTGTGGATGAAACACTCCTAATCTAGGAAAGGATTTTTAAACTTTCTTGTTCAGATATCATACAAATATAGGAAGGTGTTCTCCAAGAAAGTTTGAACTTAAATCACTTAGCAGAACATGCCAAACAAAAGAGCCGATTAAATTTTAACCCAGGATTAGCAGTAATCGTCCTTTAAACAACTGGGCCCTGAGGTGCAAATTTTCGAATTAATTTACAAAGGCCATGAGCTGTCTCTATTTGGATATACAGACCCTCTGATTTTGCCTTTTGTGAGTGAATCACAATCCAAAACGACCACTCATTTATAAATAGTGCATATCTCACAGAGACGTAACTGTAGTTGCATCGCTAAAGTATCAAAACAACCTAAGAACTCGAAAATTCTTTGAAGTTATTAGACATATTAATTATTAACTATGTCACATGGTTGTCCATAACAGTTTAAGAACTCATTTGTCGCCAAAACTATCATTTACTTTCATTAACCATCATCAGCGCGTAACCAAAAGAAAAAAAAGGAAAACTATCATCGGCTGTCATAAAAAACTTGAACGTGCCCAAAAAGAATGACAGTCCATGATAGTGGACGAGAGTCAATGATAGAGCATGATAGTTGGTGGTCAAACGGAACGACAGTTTTAACTATCTTTGATTATAGAGGGCCTGAAAAGCGGCTAATGTAACAAGGGATTGTGGGGGAACAGTCGCTCAGAAAGTTTTCATCTTTGCATTCCCTGGAATTGAATTTTAGCCAAATTCGACCACCAGTTTTTTCAAAAATTAAACGACAAAGCAAAGCTAACGTCCGGATGTTTTTGAAAAGACAAACTTAAATAGTATCATGTACTGTCATTGACTTACATGCGCCGTTTGACCAAGACTTATCGTATGTGATTTTTATTTTGTTTGTAGATCAACTGTCAGTTCATTTGAAATGACACCACAATGTAAATTACGTTTAGTGCTTTTTTGCTATTTGTTTCTGTCTCAGACTCATCGATGATTTATGAAGAAACACGAAAGAAAATCATAACCGTGAAGCGTCTTTAGAACACAATCAAGCACTCTTCCTCCTGCTTTTCTTATCCTGCGCAACATTTTGGTAAATTCTTTGGAAATGTTACTAGGGGGATCATTAGTTAAAATGATATTACTAGGCTATTTAGATGTCATGAAGAGAATCAACCGTTCATATTTTTTTATTTAACTACCATTCCTCCACCCTTCGGACAGGGATTTTTTATTTCCCTTTCTTTATTATAACTTTGGAAGAGTCATTATCATAGATTTGTTTATTGCTCCAGACAGACCATGACCTCAGTACATTAGGTTAATAGCCATTCGATGACGTTGTACAGTTCTTACCGCATTGAATATCATTGCGAAGTTAATCCCTTAATGCTAGCCGCCAACATAGACCGCTGTTATTGGTTATTTTGAGAACTAATTATACCACTGTGGTTTCTAATTACGCTTCTCTGATGTTGTCTCACAGTAAACGAAACTAAATATTTTGTTCGTCAACATACCACTAAGAATGTATTTAAGTCGACTTGCGAAGCGTAGAAGAATGCCTGATGATTGCTTCCGATATCCAAATCGAGTTTCGACGGCGACTTCCCAGTGCTCCGAAATTGCCAGATGGTGATTTGAACGGGGTTTCTAGTGAAGTACACAGACGTGGGTCAATGGAGTTACTCCACAGCAAAACAATGGAAGTTTTACCGAAGAAAAGACTCACACCAGAAGTTGTTGCCACGTTGCTATCAATGGATTTTCCTTGTGATGGCAGTGGACCAACGCCTCACAGGAACAACGTGGTACGTGATGATACTCGGGCTAAATCTAGGACGGAGATGAAGACGCCGCGAGAATGCGCAGCACTTTCAAACTGTAAAGATTCATCGCAAGACAACATTGGAATAGTTGAAATAGTAAAGAAATCGGGACAACTTTTGGGTTTCTCACTTCGAGAATGTAATGGTAGCAACAGTGAGAAGAAAGATGGAATATTTGTATCGCGGTTAACAGCCGGTGGAGTTGTCGAGCAGTATTCGCTTTTTTGTGCTGGAGACGAAATTTTGGAAATAAACTATGTGCCTGTGAAAGGTTATAAACTGAGCGATGTTGTGGCCATGATTCAAATACCGAAGAGATTAGTTCTAAAGGTGAAATTTCGTCAAAATCCTCATCAGAATAGTGCCATGATTCAAGCTGAACTCAATGAGAAACCAAGACTTCGGATAAACAACAATTATATTGATGATAATATAAGCAAAGCAGCAATTCCTTGTGAGTGTGTTAATAACAAAAGGACATGCGCTACAGAAGGTAGAAGTCAACTGGAGCAAGGAAAGAAAGGGAATAATTCAGATTGCGTTCCTACACCAGATGCTATAAGCCTTAGACGAATGTCTGATTCTAGCACGCGTTCTTCTGGACGGATACTTCCAGCACCACCGGAACTAGAAACAGTCCCAAATAGTCTTGAGAACAAGGCGAGTTTAGGTCCTTCAAAACCGCATCCATTTACCGCTTCAAATGATCCACAGAGGACTGAACCTAACGACGTTCAAGATACCAATAGAACGTTCTTAAATGGTAATAGCGGAAGCCCAACTCTTAGCCCAACCAAACTAAAAAATCGAAAAAAGTCTGCCGTGCTTCCTTTATCAACAACTGAAGGAAAAAAGCAATCGCGAGAGGAAGGAAAACATAATAAGAGCAAGGAAACTCGTAACGAAGTTTGTACAAAACGGGTAGACCCTGGAGACATTAGGTTTGACTTAGTGACAAATAATGGCTCGAGTACAGATGTCAGCAAATCTTCTCCGACACAGGAAGAAGAAGTTGAGCGTAACCGAGATTTTATACCGACATCTTTGCCTTTAGGTCTGCGCAAGAATTCTCGTCACGAGACGTTTGGCTCCAGCTCCTCATTGTCGAGTTCCGACTCCCCCCAAACTAACCATCGGCGAAAGATTTCAGTAAACTCTCCAGGAAAAGTTTCTAGTCCAGGGATGAGATTGCGTTCCTCTTGGCCTACTGACGGTAGTCCTGTTAGCTCATCCGCCGAAAGCGAGGATCCGATCAGTAAAAATACCTCAAGCAACAAAATCAATCACAATACACAACTGAAGCCTTTATTCCTCTCAGATTCTCTCTTGTCCGATGAATTAAACCAGTCACAAAGCAGCTGGTTTTCGAAAATTGGTAACCAGAAACGAAAGCGAACTTGCAAGTTCTCGGAATGTGTGCAGTTGCAGGCCCCGAGAGGTGGAGAAGCATATCGCATCCAAGAATCCAATGACCTCTCCAAGGATGGAATTGATCCTGGTTACAGGTTGTATTTTGGTAGAAATGAGAGTGCGGTCTCCCCTCGAGCTGTTACCGGAATGCTCGTCTTGCATATTGTTAAGATACGTAGAATTCTACCTGCTGAAACTATTTCGAAAGACAAACTAAAAAAAATCAAAATCTTTTGCACCGTCGATGCTGATGGGATTCGGCAAGCATGTACTGTTAGCAAGAAAGGTTTGGACAACATTCAATGGAACGAAAGCTTTGAAATAGTTTTCCAGCGCACTAGGGAGATGAAGATAACCCTTTGGATACACTCAAAGAAAGCCGGGAATGAAACGCTGTCAGAGAGCTGCTTGTGTCTTGCGCAGTTGTTAAGTGAAGGTAACGAGCATAATCTTGCAGTGGGTCTAGAACAATTCGGAATACTCTACGTTAAACTACAGTTCACTGATATGAAATTGCTTCTGCAGCGCACGCCTTCTCAAAAGAAGGAAGGTATCTTCGGTTTCCCTCTTGAATCGGTTCTACGTCGTGAGAATTCAAGAATTCCAACCATTGTGAAGAAGTGCGTGGAAGAAATCAATCGACGAGGTCTTGAAGTCACTGGTATCTATCGTTTGTGTGGAAACGCAGCGAGAAAAAGAGCATTGCGGGCCCAGTTTGAGAACAGTAGTGCTAACATGGACTTGGGGCAGACTGAAAATCCTGTAGATGTCAATGTTATCACCGGTTTGTTAAAAGACTACTTACGGGAGCTGCCGGATCCTCCTCTGTCAGAGGAAGTCCGTAAAATACTTTATGAGGCATCCACAACAGAAATGCGTTCTGAGTCGAAAGATCAATTTCTTGTTGACCAGATTATCAGGAAGTTCTCCGCGACATCGAGGGACACCGTTATGTACTTGTTAGACCATTTTACGATGGTCCTTATGAACAGTGATGTTAATAAGATGGACAGTCATAATTTAGCAGTTTGTATCGGACCGGTACTTCTGTGTCCTTCTCTGGGCACTTCGTCTAACAACCTGGTCGGCGACACCAAGAAGGACATTAATGCAATAAAGTTGTTATTAGAAATCTGGCCAAAACCGGAACAAGTGTCTGCGTGCTAGAAAATTACACAGCGGAAGCAAATTTCCTTCTTCCCATTTGTAAATGTTATATTTAGACTTATTAAAACAGAAGAATGGAAGATTTGTTTTGTTGTCTTTCACTATTTCAAGCAGATTCCGTTCATCAAGCAGACTTGATGAAAAGCTAAAAATGTTCTGGATTTGATACTACAACAGAACCGCTTACGCATGAGAAAGTAAGCTGCGTTACTAATGTATGCTTACGCTAAAGTAGACTGCAATTATTGGTATAAATGGCCACCATAACGTTATTCACGACCAAAGCAAGTCGCGGCAAACACAAACCGAACTTAATATAAGCAAGTACGATCATTCGTAGAAAAGTCCATCGTGAGGTTGTTTACAACAGACCTGCCAACTCGAGCGATTCTGTTGGCTGTCACTTGATTTCTTGACAAATTCCGGATCTCCCAGTCCACCCAATTTTACTTTTTTGTCCTGGAAAAGTGTACTATGTACTCATATTTAACATACTTACGTGATGCCTTACCAAGATTGCTATTATTATTGTTATTTTATTATTATTTTCAGATTTTCATAAATCGGAGGTTGGTGTTGCTACGAAAATAAGCCGCGGCTAATTTAAGTCGGGATAATGCTCATATTTATGCACCGCTTGCGGCTTATTCTATTATTCTTTTCTTAATCTCGATTTATATCAGCCGCGACTTATTCTGTTACGTAAAAACGGAGTTGAGGAGATAGATTTTGGATCTTCCTTAACTCCTTGGTGACAGTGGGTTTTCCCTTTGACGAGTAAAATCGTCTGGCACTAACCAGAGTAAAATACTAAAGTCTCCATCGATCGCTGCATGGTGACTGAATCTGGCACCAAGGAAGTTAATGTGTTTCAAAGCTCAGTATCCTGCCTCCAGTGACAAAAAACGTAACAGAATTAGTATACGAACAAATGATAGAATGTTGAACACATATTTGTGCTTTTAGGAACTTGGTGTTTATGCAGACTAGATGTGAACGTTCGTCAATATCGTGCCCTCAGAAAAACCATTTCTGAGTCGCAGGCGGGAAACGAACCCTCAATCGACTATCTCTTTCGAAAAAGGGCAGTTTTCTTACATAAAATTTTCCCGACTTCCCGCCACATGAAACTTCCAGGATATGTGGCATTTTTTTCTAAATACTACACTTGTGGGGCTTCCATGGATAAAACAATTTATTTAATGTGAGTAATTCTATCAGCTTTACAAATTAAAACTATAACGTTATCAGCTATTACGTGTATTTACAGGAAATCCAAAGTAAACGAACCAATCAGAACCGAATAAAATCGGGCGAGTAGGAATTATGAGTAAATTCCTAAAGTAAATAAACGTCTCAGTCGTGATAGCAACCCAACCTTGAGGTCAACAGTAAGAAGAGTTTGAATCTTGTTCCCGATGTTGGTATTGGATGTTTGATTGTATGTGAGAAGACTTGATCAACTCTACCAAATGCTGAGGTTTTCACTTGGCTTTTCAGTTTCTTAGACAGCGAAAGTTCATTGAGTGGCTCAGGAATGATAATTAGGGAATTTAATTTAATGCCAAAAACCATAACCATAAAGGGTTTAACTAGGTTAGGTGGTAAAGTTTGTAGTTTGGTATGGGATAATACAGCTAATTATAACCTAGAGAAACTACTAAAAATGCAGAATAGAACGGCAAGAACTTTAACAGGAAGCAATCACGATGTTCAATTGAAATATTTATTGTGCCAGCTTACTTGGAAAACTTTGAAAGAGCGAAGAAGGAATAAAAAAGCAACATTAATGTGTAAGGACAAAAATGGGATTGCACCTGAATCAATAGAAAATTTGTTTAACACTAATGACAACAAAAATTACTCCTTCAGAAGTAACTTAAACAACTTTGTGCTAGATAAGCCAACAACAAATTTCATGAAGAAAAGCATTAGTTACTCCGGTGCTAAATGTTGGAATGATCTTCCTAAAGGCTGGTTCTCATATAATCGTCCGAGTCGCGCGAGTCGTGTCAAAAATATCACGGATGACCCGTACGATTATATGAGAACATTACTGTGACGACCGGGGTGATCTCGAGCGACCCACACGACTGCGACGACCGGGGTCGGTTGGATAGAGCTGTGTTCTATCCGGAATACTGGGACGATGGTGAAAAGGCGAAAACGATCATATGAGAACTGCTCTCAAGCGACCGGCGCGACTGCAGTCGCTTGAGTCGTCCCAGTCGTCCAGGTCATTTTGAAATACACCGAAACAACATGGACGATTCGGACGATTATATGAGAACCAGTCTTAATGATCTTCCTAATGATCTTAAGAGTAAAACAGTAAGTTTAAATAAGCTTAAAGCTATCCTTGGGGGTACAGAATAGATTTGCATGTATATACTTTGTATTTAGTATTTTTGTAGTTTGTATTTAGTATTTTAGTAGTTTGATAGTTTGTTGTTTTGTAGAATTGCTTTTGTAAATATAGATCAAGGATTTTTGGAACGGCCCTTGGAAAGCAGTTTGTTCGTAACTGATAGGGCTGCCGTTGTAAAATATTCTTAAATAAAAAATAAAAAAATAAAAAAAAAGATCCCGTGAAGGTTATAAAATCAGACATCGATAAAACCCTAAGATGTTGTTTGAAAATATGCATAATAAATGACAACAATAGTCCATGTTCATCAAAGAGCCATGTGACATGACCATAAATTGTTCAATTTGTAAAAAAAATAAGCAAGGAATTGCAACCTATGCAAACATACCTACAGTGATCAGGACGGATTTATTGTTCACGTATAAATTCAGAAAAGCGACCTCTGCTCCAAACTTAAACCAGTATATAAAGAAGGTTTGCTGTGTCGCTCATGTCAAGTTTAAGAAATGATAATTAAGGCCACGCTCCATAAAAGTACAATTTGCTTTTGGTCACCGTATTGGTAAACAAATTCGTGTCTTCAAACATAGAGATAGAAACACAAAATCGTAGCAAGGCAATTTTTTTGTGGGGGGGACCACAGCTGGATGGTGGCCTAGCCAAAGGTTTACGAGGGTCTGAGCCGTTACCATTTTAATTGGCTTTCTCAGTCAAAAATTAGTGCACAAATACGGGAAGCCAGTTTGTTGTAGCAATGTATTGAACTGAATCAGAAGCATTCAACGTGTGCACTGAAGCATATGACCGCTGTTCAAACGAGCCCGTCAAAATTATTGAGGGGTACATCCCTGAAGAAAAAATTGTCATGAACAAGATTAGTATATCTCTTTCTTTCTTGTACTATGAATTCAAATTTTATTCTTAAAAGGAGTTTTCTTGTGATGAAAGGATGCATTTTGGTCCCGTGTATACCAGTAGGGTGTTTCAAATGTACACGTCTTTAAGCTAAATTTGTTTGACTCTGGTTGTCTGTCTGACTCTCTCGGCAACTTAACATTACCTCGTGACGTAAATGATATCAACAAGGGGTAACATAATGATGTAGTTGCTACTCCGAGTGACGAACCATACCGGACAAGTAGAGAAAACTCTACTTGGCCCGGCAGGGA
>JBAHVQ010000224.1:489098-501740 GCA_036872915.1 Nanipora kamurai | reverse complement strand
TAAAATATTTTATATAAAATTTTTAATTCGATTAAATTATAAATTCTCATTACATTATTCGAGGCGGGAAAATTTCCTTGTTTCTATATAGTTATAGAAACACGTTTTTCGGCCAATCAGCACGCGCGTACTATAAATGTTATATTATAATAAGAAATTACACACTTGCCTTAATGACGTGCGTGTTTCACAATTAACCGCTGGGAATGTTGTGAAGAAAAAAATGTCAAGTATGCTTGGCATGTGTGTATATTGCTTATTTATACTATGTCTGTAATTAAATACTGATTTGCATTGGTTAGAAAAACATCTATGTATTTCAGAAAGTAATTCTCGATTGGTTACCTCGGTAATTTTTCATGACGAATTTGTTTCTTTTTTCGTATCATCATTTCTTTAAGTTTGCGTCTGTTTTGGCATATTGGCTTTTGGGAAAAAAAGAAAATTTCTTCTTGGCCCGATCATTTTTTTACCTTGCACAATATTACTAAATAGCTGGCTATCATTCGATACATTAGGATAAGGAAGAGCCGAAATTACAGTAATGATTGTTAAAATATTTAAGAGGATGGATTCTATCCCTCTGACAGAGATTTCACATGCCATTTCACTGGCTCCTTTCGAGCTGGTGGCCCTTGGCAAAGGGCCTCAGTGGAGTTCCTTTTGGGTTCGCCTTTACTCAGCAAACATGTGGAAATCAAGTGGCATTACCTAATTTAATGTGAATAAATTTTGTAAATGTAGTGTAAATTTACTTTAATAGAAGTCAGAAGGGAATAAGTGATCATGCCGGAAAATTTAAGCCGTTTGTGCTCCACGTTCTGGCTCCATGTTAAACTCATGTGCTAATCAACAGTGCCACCGAGAGGGGGAATAGTTGTGTCAAATTAACCTCGTGCATCAAGGAGGTAACGTGGGCTGGAAGAAACGAAAGCAGTATAGAATTTTTTACTCGAGGAGTCGACTAACTTCCCTGCCTCCACTCCCTGTCCTGTACCAGCGCTAAGTGGCCCAGCTGAACAACGGATCTGAAGTACAAGTTGAGACTTCCGACTTTAAACAGGTCAAATAGACAACGGAAATTCTTAATTTAATTAGCTGTTCATGCGCATATTTCCTTGCTTGGGAGAGGGCGCTCCCAAGTCTCTGTGCACCAGTTTCTAAAGTTTGGGAGTCCTTCCTAGCAATAAATTCACATTTAGCCTACACTGCTGAAGTCAACTGAAAAAGTTGACGCGAGCGGGATTTGAACTCGCACCTTCGGGAATCCGGTTCGCCGCTCTACCTGTTAAGCTATCGAGCGCACAGAGATTGGAGGCGAGTTATTATCCAACTTAAGTGCACGAGATATTTTCGCGACAACTTGACGGTATCAACGGATGGATGTGCAGTGTTTCAATTCTATTTCAGAACCATCCTCAGGGTATTATGAAACGATAAATTCAGAATTAACCTACAATGCTGAAGTCAACTGAAAAAGTTAACTTCCCGAAGGTGCGAGTTCAAATCCCGCTCGAGTCCACTTTTTCAGTTGACTTCAGCAGTGTAGGTTAAATGTGAATTTATCGTTTCATATTACCCTGAGGATGATTCTGAAATAGAATCTTCCTAGCAATATTTTGTAACTTTCCAATCGAAATTTAACATTTAAGGCATACACAGCCTGCGGGGTATTTTTTCCGAGCTCACTGACGACCAAATGAGGCGGTACGTTTTTCAGCTTCAGATATGAGTGCAGCTCGATAACCAATCATTAAACAATGACTATTAAAGTTAATTACCGAGTGAAGTGTACCAAAAATTGGATAAATTACCAGAAATATTGGCGAGATTTATTTAACCTCAAAGCATGCCGAAAAATAACCAAAAATCATGAGGAAGTTAGCAAATCTAGTCTTTATCTACTTTTTTTCATAAATTTCTTTGTTGTTGACGGTGATATCGAATTACTCTTCTCCATGGTAACTGCGATCCACTGCACTCTGATTGGCTGAGGGAGGACTTCAAAGACAACACGAAAGGCATTCGAAGGATAGAATTTCAAATATGGCTTGCTAAGTTACGCGCAGTATGGGGACGTAAGTTTGGATATCAGCTAAAATTTATCATCAACGTCTGACTACTCTACTGCCACCACCCGCATACCATGTCTGAAGAAGCTCCATTCAACCTTAACGAGTGTGAAATAATAAAAGGTAAGTACTGGTCTTTAGCTTAAGTGTGCAATTGTGGTTTGTAGCCACGCTATCTAGTGTCTGCATGATTTACCTTCTGAGCTTCAAACGAATTTGTGATTGTAAATTTCTGTTTGTGCAGATCGATTGTATTTCACTACAGTGCGTGGAAGACCAAGGAGCACTCCGAACGCACATTATTTTAGTATCGATGATGAACTGATTTATGAGAAGTATGTATTTCTTCATGGCACTGAACTGAACTCGCACGTATGTTGACATAGAAATGGTTGGCGGTCGTCAGTTCTGTACCTAATTTCCTACATGCTAAAACCGCAGATAGTTAGAGTCGCAGTCAGTAATGAAACGTCGTCTTTTTGTTTCCCAGTTTTTATGCTGACTTCGGACCTCTTAATCTGGCAATGCTTTATCGGTACTGCTGTAAGTTGAACAAAAAGCTGAAGGTAAGAATGTTTTATTTGAAATATCCTATTGTATGCGTTGCTCGCGTTGTGTCTATATTTCATACCAGTCTCGCCTTGCTTCATTTGACAGGCAGACAAACGTTAGCAAACTTTAATGTAGTGAAAGCTTAAGTAGATTTAAGGGAAAGGTGCTGTGTTTCTCTGTTTAGAGCGTTATTCTGCTTTGAAGTTATTGCCAAAATAAGAACCGAATATTGTCGATGCAAGAAATAGAGCAGCCAAAAAAGTAATGAAATGTAATACATAAGTCTAGAAGGATTTCGTCAGCTTTTCCCGCCAGGTGATCTGGTATATATAGAATGGGTTTATACAGTACTTCGCTACAGTATGTATTTTTATTATATTGAAAGAAGTAGCTCTTCCACAATTAATTACCACTACGTGCTGCAATGCTACTTGCATTCGCATCGATTGTACCGTCGTATACTTTTTTCTTAATGTCGGTGGGGTGATTTCATTTTAATTAGTGTCCGTCTAACATTTTTCTGAAATTATAATTTTAAGTATTGTTATAAAGGTATAGAATTTTATTACTGAGTCCCGTTTGTTTTGTCTTGCTCGTAAAGCTGAAGTATTCTACTTTCTCAATGTTTTTTATGCATATTTAGTTGTGTTGAGAATGTTTGGTTTGCCTTGTATAAACCAGAACATTTTAATTTCACAACACCTTGTCCTTAAGAAGCACTTAATGTGGGTGTCTGCTATGATAGCAGGTGGAACTACAGCCTTTTTCCCCCAGATTTTACCTTACCTGAATATACATATACATGTATTGTACTTTATAATTCAAGATTTTAACATAAATGTAAGTAAACTGTGGGTGCCAATAATTAGTACAACAGAGTCCACTGTTGTATAATTGCTCTCTAAAAGCCACTTGTGGATAACATTTACATTGATTGTGTTGTGTAGGATTACACTTATCATGGCAATTTGCAGTTTAAGAAAGAGGCCATGATCATCATTGACTACAGAAGGCCATAGCTTGTGTGGATGCTTTGGCATACCCTGTATTGTACACACATAAAAATGCACAGCTTGTTTTTGCCTGTTAACAGGCTTGAACAATGTTGGCCAGTTTGAACATGGTTGAGCTGGTAAGCTTCAACATGGTCGTCTGAACAGGCTTGTTTGTTTGTTCAACAAGGCTGTTCATGGCTCAATAAACAAACAGACGTGCACAACATTGTTGCAATGATATGTTTCATGCACAATAACAGGGTTGTTTTAGGATGATGGAGTAACAAGCAAAGACATGGCTGTTCTGCCAGCACATTTTTGGATCTGTAATCAATACCATTTTTATTCATTGAATCGAGAATTTTTGGTATTTTTATATGCATGTTTAAGTAGCAACAGTAGGATTTCCTTGATCTGCCATTGTTTGTTCTGGCATAGTTTCTCATGAAGATGTCAAAAACCCTCACATGTTGCCCACTAATAAAACAAATTGAACAGGCATGAACAATATTGTCCAACTAATAACATTGCCCATGCATGGTTGAGCAGCATAAAACAATCATGATAAGTCAACACTGTTGTTCATACAGTACATGATAAAACATGTTGTTTGGGCATGACGAAGTAACAAGGGTGAATAGCAATGTTATAGCAACCACAAACTTGGACGACTATAGGTAGTTCATCAAGCTTGTTCTCTCAGAAAAACGATTTCTGAGCCCTAGACAGGAATCGAACTCACGACCATCTGATATTTACCAAGCTCCCACATGAACAAACTTTCTGTTCGGCATTAATTATAACCACGAACTTGGTTGTTGTATCAAGCTGGATTTTGCTTGTTCTAACATAATATTATATGAACAACTGCTGTTGATTTGCCAAGCTGTAACAGCACATTGAAACATGACTGAACAATATTGTTATTCTACCAGTCCTGTTCTATCATGATGACATTGTTGTTACAGGCTTGTTGAGCCCACAAGCCTGTAACAACCTGTGAGATTTACATGTGTGTAGTTGCATAGACAGGTGTCTGCAGCACAAAAACTGTCATGTATTTTAAACATGTAAAATATACCAGTGCATGGTAACAATTAAACAGATTTGTAACAGGCTAATTGTCAAAAAAAAAGCAATTAGCCATATATAATTTTCTGCAAATGTGCAAAACCTTGAACAAACTTTCTCAGCCTGACAGGTGTAGAACAGGTTACTTAGAGTATTAACTCTGTCTAACTTCTTTCAAGTTGCCACAACATGTCTGATATTGATATTTAGGATCATCAATGTAACGAAGCATTACTCAATTGATAACAACAGCTTGTAGCAGCTTGGTGAAAAGATTACTTAGTTTGTACTGTAGCTTCAAGTCTGTTGTGATCAGAACTTATGTTTCTTGTAGTAACACCTCAATGGTTTTGAGCACATGTAATGCTACAATAATGTCCTGATCTGTTTACCATACAGTATGCAAGCTGCATCAAGAATTATGAGAGCCTGATATTTATCACTGGTAAATAATTGATAAAGGCCAAAATAAATTGGCTGGTGGATAGAAATTTGTCACTAAACCCATCAACAATATTATAAACCATAGATGTACATGACCAACAACTATCAGATAATGTTATTTTTATCACCCTAGTCATTGTGCACAAGATGTGACATTATGAAAAATCATGTACATGTATAACTACTGCATTGTATCAGATAATTTTAATATAACAACTACATGTACATGTAATTGTAGACACTTTAGTTTGCGGCCTGGCTTGAAGATCATCCTCCAAGCAATAAGGACACTTCATGGGGGCTTATAAGAAATACAATAAGTATGCCCTTTGCTTTTTGTGGTAAATGTCAACATGGCAGAAGATGCAAAGCAGAAACATACAATAAAATTCCATACAAATTTTGTCCTGATGTATGTATTAAAATTTACCTTTACTTAACGTACAGTAGTCAGTATAAATTGATTTTCATCTCTAAAATACTTTGATTTCTTGGAAAACTTACTTTGCCACTAAGCAGTGGTTAGAAGGCCATGCCAACAGACTGTTTTGATGCAAGTCAGAATATCCTGTGGCCTTCCCAAAATCCTGGGGAGAACCCTGATGTCCATCCACCGTTACATGTACTTTCTGCATTTTAAACTAGATATCATGTGCACTTTTGCTTAGGGTTTAGTTACTATAATTATGTAGGGATCTTTCCTTGTTTTTAGCCTTTTCATACTGTACCATCCAATTGGAGATTTGTTGGGTTTTTTATTGTTTTTTATCATATCAAGAGATCAGCATAGTTAATTCTTTAATGCCCAGGGTTTACTCCTGTGACAAGTAAAATTGTTTAAGTATGGAAGTACATCCTTGGCCCTTAATGTGTTAAACTGTTGTGGTTACATACAGTTATACTGAGTGGACAAAATTACAGTATCATGGACCAAGTACTTTGGCAGTTAATCAACGATGACATTCACTTCATTGTTTCAGCAAGGTTGTTCAGCATTGATAACCAGTGTTTCAGGAAGAAGATTGTTCTTGGCAGCCAAACTACCCCTGAAGACAAATTTTAGGGACCATATTTTTGGAAAAAGGGCCAATGTATTTTATGATACAGGTTAAAGTAAAAAATGCATCAGGGAAATAACTGGTACTTTATTTACTAGTAATACTGGGAATAATTTTTTTCTTACATCAGCTTTGAAAAAGGATCTGTCCTAAAATTTTAACCATACAGTCCTGTAGTTGTAACAGTAAACACTAAGTTAATTTCCCTCCAACAAATCAAAACAGTTTTAAATTTAATGATAACTGTTAATAAAGTTTTCAACTGTTAGTGCAGATGCCATGGCTAATACCCATGAGTACATAGTTACAAAACTACAAAAGTACATGTAGGTCCAGTCTACTAAGAGCAGTGACATTGAGAATCCTGTCTACTAATTGATCAAATGTTCATGACGTTTTAGTAGTCCTCTGTACTGAAAACCACTACTAAATTGAAAGGCAACAGCACTTAAAATACAGTACCAGGCATGTATTAAGCCTGCAGACTTGCAAAATGAAAGGGCCAGAATTGCCCTTTGTGCATTTTTTGGAGGACCACCTCTGATTGAAATGCAGGATTCCTGCAGTGGCACAGTTGTGCTCAAACACTGATAATGTAACTATTATTTTTATGATTGTTTGACCTTGTGAATAAGCTGTAACAGCAGTGGTGTTAGTTGATTATTGCCATGGCTGAACAACATTGTTACTGTACTGTAGCAACATTGTTCAGGGAATGCAGCACAACATTCACTAGGTGCAACACATGTCAATAGTTGTGAACAAGTTGTATGTTCTTATGCATGTAGAGTTTTCACATTAGTTTACCATTAGTAAACCCATTGTTTATCAAGGGGTCTCCCTTTGATGAGCAAATTGGTCTAGCATTAGCCAGAATAAAAATAATAGTCTGGCATTAGCCAGGCGATAATGAAAAAGGCAGGTTCATTTCAGATATTTTACAGTACAGTACAGCAAGGTGTTTCTGGCATCATGGTGGGATACTGAGTTTCAAAATCTTAATCCAGACTTAAGTACTGGTATTACCAGGCACCAATGATTGAAAGTGTATTTATTAAATATTGGTTAATCCCCAGATACTAATATTGGGTGCCAAAAATCCTATTTTGTGCTTAATTTACAAGTACAGTACACTGTACGATAACTATTTCTAATTTAATTGTTTCAGGTTTTTTTTAAATATAATAATTTAAAATTCAATTATTTTGTGTCAATGGATATGAAATGTCAACACCATGCAACACTTAAGTTTTTGTCCTTTTTCTTTTTCAACTTACAGTTGTAAAATAAGCCATTTGCCTCTCCCTTAATCATACCTGTACATTCTTTCACAACCAAACCAGGTTTGAATATTAACTATTTGTGATTCTTGATTGACAAATCAAATTGTGACCTTCACAAAAGGAATTTAGGAAAATTTGATAAAAATAACAGATTGGATTTTTCCAATATCGATATCTTACTTTTTAGTTATAATTATAATTGCTTTTTCAAATATTTGGTGAGCAGTTATGTATTCAGTGTTTACAGTATGTTCTCAACATAATTATTCATATAGTGAATTTGCTACACAGTGTTTCTTTGAGAAATTACTTTCAAGGATGCTGAATTTGTCTGTTGTAGAAAACCTTTTTTGTGCAATTATTTGATGGATAAATGTTGTGAATTTTCTAAGGAAGCAAGACTACTGTTGTAGTCTACTAAGCCTTCACACAGGAAAAATCAAATTCTTCCGAACCAGCACAAAATCTGGACTGCTTACAATGGTGAACCATTAATTTAAGTTAGAGTGGTATGATTGCATATTATGGTTTGGCCCTGTACATGTGAAACAGAGCAAAATTTCAAACCAAAAATTCTGAACGTTACAGAAATGGTGCAAGATTATTCCCACGTGAATGGGGCTTGAATGATGGCTTAAAAATGTCCAATATTTGATGTTACTTAAATGTTCTCTGACTAACATCAGATGTACAGATTGCTTAAATTTTAAAAATTCTGCAATTAATCTTGTCATTAAAATGATAGCATAATCTGCATAATTTAGCATTAATAATTTCTGAAAAATCACAAGCAAGCTGTTTTTAAATACCTGTAATTAATTTGAACCCTGCCTACGTGTAATACACTATAATTGCCAAAGGTATAAGACATGTCATTGAAAACTAAATTTTTTTAACATCTCTAAAACAATGTACAAAAGATCTTGTATTTGCCAGTTTTGGGCATTGTTAATTTTATGAAGTGTTTTGGTAACAATTATTGTACAATTGTAATAATATTATTTGATTAACTAATGATTATTATAGTTGTCATCATTAAATTGTAACTTTATTTCCTAATTTTTTCAGTCATTCTCATTGGCACGTAAGAAAATTATACATTACACATGCTTTGACAGCAGGAAAAGGGCAAATGCTGCTTTTTTAATTGGAGCATATCAGGTAATATTGTATGCTAAGAATTTTCTTTTTCAAATACTGTAAATCAGCATTCTTGCTCCCAGAGCCCCTTGTTTCTCTTAGCTCACATGCAAGAAATCAAGGGGCTTTGGAAACACAGATGTAATTAGTTATGTTAATTACATGTACAAGTATGCCTGGTTTCAGAATTCTTGATTACGTCATTGTATTATTTTGTTCACGGAAGAAAATGACTAATAACTTCTGGACTACATACAGTATGTATTTGACAAGTAATGGTAGGATATTTTGGGACATTTTAAAAGGTTACACAAAATGCAGAAAGATGAAATATACCTTAAATAAAAGCTTATAAAATTTCCAGCAACATACATAAATTATAGATGTATAGTGGTGCCCACAAGTTTTTTAACATTATCGTGGATCGTGGGTGTACATGTAGTTTGCATGTGGGTGTACTACACAGAAAAACCACACCCACTGTGTATGTACTACATGGTGAAACCACACATTTTCTGCTTTGAACACTGTTTTGTTATGCAATTTACATCTGGCACTACACCTGCAATGCATGTATAGCTGAACAAGCTGGAGAGTGTAAATGGTGCAAGCCTTCCAAACAACATGATTGATTTTGATATTAGATGAGTAATCAGTAATGGTTTTTTAGTCTTATTACATTGACAAGAAAATGAGGTGAAAACATTGGTAAATGGTCACAGATTAAGAATGCCATTGGGTTTAAAATTTTGTGCAAAACATCAGTCTAACCACAGCCATAGGAAGATGTTTTCTGAATGGTGGGAGATGAAAACAAAGCCCTTTTATGGTAGTGCAGTGAAAACCGAAATTCTGGAACCTTTTCCATTAGCTTTGGTGTTCAAACTTTATTCCCATGTGACTCTAATCTAAAATGCTTTCTGTGTTATTTTCTTCGTAGCAGAAAGGTGTTTATAGGTTCATACAGACGCTGTCTGGCCTGTCAACAAATTAAAACAGCTTCATTTGAACAGTTTGAATACACAGAAACAATAGTGTAAAGCATTACCACTTTATTTTGCACCAGCATCACAGAGTGAATGTACAAGTCTTAATGTGAATGGAAGATGTTAGGTGGTGATTTATAGTTTGATTACACCTTTCCAGGCAAATTCATTCCACAAATACTCATTGTTGGAGAATTCTTGGGATGATGTAATTTCTTTTCTCTAAAAGTTTGTCATCTGCTTTGCCAAATCTTTATGGTAATTTAATTATATTGTAAAGAGTTAATGGATAGTCTGCTCACAAACTGTTTACTCCACCTGGTACAGCAATCTGCTTTTGCAGACTGTGAAGTACGAATAGATGATATAAAGTTAGAGTGCTGTGTTGGCAATGTTGAGCATTACATTGAATATTACAGTGTAGCAGAACTGACGTTACAAGCAATTTAGGACCTTTGTTGTAGTGAAAGTGAAACACCAAGGCACGACCTTCAATCAAAACATCAGTCTTACCAACTTAAATTTTTGGAAGCTTTAAAAACCTTTTGGACTTTTCACTTTGACGAAGGGCCTTTGTTCAAAACATCAGTTCTACTGACTAACATTTTCGGCAGTTTACTAACCCATTTGGCCTTATGATGTTTTCACAAATGACTCCCCTGACCTGTCACACATGTGCATTAAAAAATATATCTGAGAACTACAGCAGCTGTATAATGGAATTGAAAAAATTGAAGCAAAGTTTAGCTATGTCAATAAGGCCTTAATTAAAAACTCCATGTAAAACAACTAGAGCGGGTGATGAGCTACAGTACACCGACTTTCAAAAGATTACATGGAACTTCCATGCCCTTCACATAAATAACATGTAGTTTTCCATGTAGTACACCCAGGTTACATGTACGATACACAGAAATGATGTTAAAAAACTTGTGGGTGCCACTGTATATATACACGATGTATTTTAACCCTTTAATCCTTTACCGGGCAGTGTAGCCAAATGGCAACATATTAATTTTACTCTGTCTGACGCCAGACGATTTTACTTGTCAAGGGGAGACCTCCAGAAAACCTGCCCGATAAAGGGTTAACACATGATTTTTTCTTTCATTCTTTGTTGTCTCTTTGTTTTTGCTTTGTTCTCCCAAATTGTCTTTTTGGTCTTGGTGTCCAATATATTGAACACTGTGCATCAAAGGGTTAATGTGGAAGTTTTTGGCCATCTTTTCTGTGCACAAATATCAAAATATGCTAGGCTTACCTACTATATGCTTCTTTGATTCTGCAAAACCAAGAGTCACAGATATCCTGAAATTGAGGACTTCTGCTTTCTATGTATCCATAGCCACTTGATTATCATGTACCAGCTAAGAGAAGTGAGTGGTGCTGGTGACAAGACTGATAAATCACTAGAATCAAGCATATTCACAAAATTCATTAATTGTTTCTGAAAATAAAGTCAGTTAAGTTACAGTACTTTGTTCTTACTAGCATCAAACCAGTCATATTAAGGGTGAAAATATTGATTAGAAGCTAATTGTAAATAATTCCTACTGTTACAGTACATGTAATGTACATGAAACTAAACATTATACTACATATACTGCATATTTATAAACCATAGTAACCTTATGGTTTGTAAATCAGGTAACTGTAAGTTACTGCAATATTGGAATTTTCAAAGCATTGTCGTTTTTTTGTCTTTTGACAATTCCAGTGCATGTATGTTGTTATCTGAATATTACTGTACAGGTATAATATTACAATAACAATGTAATTGTAGATATTTTGTAGGAGTACTGTATTTTTATTTTTCTTTTATGCAAATTGAAATTTGCTGTTAGGAAAGTTACTGTACATGTATTAAAATTAAGAAAACTACCGGACAGCTACAGCAGAACCTGAGTTTTACCACCACCCCTGTTGCCAGACAAAAGTGGTTGGAAATGACTGGTGGTCCTTCAAGGCAGTTATGATGTCATAACATGGTGGCCATTTTGGCTTACATTCAATAACTTGACAATGTACTTTCGACCAAAAACCATGGCCAGCCGATAGTTTGAAAAAGTATAAAACAAAACCTACCGAATATAATCATCTTGTAAAACTCAAGATATACCAATCACTTGGTCTGATGAGTTTGTAATAAATTCGAAATATTACCATTTCAACATTCTCTCTTGTTTTTTTCACTCATATCTTGAGTTTTACAAGATGATTATATTCGATATATGTTTTGTTTTATACTTTGACAATGTACTGTAGAGTTAAAAAGAAGTAATGAAACCTGACTTTCTAAACTAGGTTGAGCTAGAATCGAGTGGGAAATTTATCTAAGTGTATAATGGCAAAAGGGTTAGGGCACTTCCGAAACTGTGAAATAGAAATACTGGCATTTCGAGCAAAGACCAGTTGTTGCAGTGAAACGTAGAAAGTGAACCCAACTTGTACTTCAATTTTCATGGAGAGAATATATTTTATTTACAGCAACTACAAGTACAGTATTACCAGTAGAAACAAACCAATAACATTACTAGCTACTAGAAATGAATTTTATTCTTCAATTTGGGGCATGACCTTGAGGATTTCAGGCTTCTCAAACATTAATGTGTGGTCACATTCTCAGTGACAAATAGAATGTGAACAAGAAAGTGCAGTGCAGAAACAGAGTTTCCTGCATTTTTAAAAGACATTTTTAATAAAAATGCAGCTTTAAGCCACAACAAGAATTACCTTTTTCACTTCTTTCTGCTTAAGAATATTGATAAGTTATTCAACATTAGATGGTATTGCACTATGATAATAATAATAATAGCCATCTCCTCCACCTTTTTTGCAACTTTTATATTTACTTTTTGATCCAAATTGGTTTTGTAATATAAACTTACACCATTACCTAAATACAACAAATACTGTCAAACCGCAATACCATACAGTAATGTACAGTAAATTTCATTTACTAAAAGCTTTATTTAAAAAAGATAACCATTTACACAGTAAAATCCTTCAGAGTGCTAGAGCAATGCACATTGATCTTCATG
>JBAHVQ010000224.1:467623-479139 GCA_036872915.1 Nanipora kamurai | reverse complement strand
ACAGTTGTTAATAGATTTTGGTACTGGGGAAAGTACATTTGCAGATCAACCACGTTCACTACTGTTAATGTACTAGATATCATAAATTTAATGGCCAAACACATTACAAAATTATTGGGAATAAACCTTGATACACTAATGATATCATCATTTCAACAATAATTTTTTGGTTTTGATGAAGGAACCATGGTTGTTGTCAGTGGTGGATACATGTAAGAAATAATATATCACCAGAACAATTGTTTACTCATGTTAATAAGGTTGTTCAACATTGTGAGCAAAGTTTATACTGCATTATTGCTAAACAATGGTGATAAGAAGATCATCATGGCCAAATAAAGATCATCATGGCCAATTAAAATTGTTCATAACAGCTAATAATCATTAATAAGTTGGGTATTTTAGTGGAGACCAGACTGACAGCTGACTGTGTCCCCTGAAACAGAAAATGGGTTAACAATTGATGGCTAATGCTGCATTGCCATTGGAAGGATACAATAACGAACTCAGTTTTCTAGGATTTTACTGTTTTTCTTTCTGTTCACCAAGTACATAACACAATAGCTGTCCAGAATACTGTAGTAGTCAGCTAATAGACATTTGGTTCAATAAAACAACCATTAATTGTAAATGAGTTGCCTAAAGTAAAAAGATCTGACCAAGCTCGTGACCCCCCCAGTATAAATCATAGCAACTGCATAACAGTAGTTGTGTAGAGTTTTACTGAAGGTCACTATCCAAATTACTCTCACCTGAAAAAGACATACTGTCCTAAGTGTTATCAAAAGAAACTGGGGTACAATGACTTTGGTAATGTTTGGTTTCTATCAAGTTCTCTCATTTTCACGTTTTACTGTTTACAGTTTGTGTACTTAGCAACATCCTTTTATACAATTTTGTAATCATTTCCCACCAATGGCTGGTATTGCATTTAAATCATTTGCTGGAAGCCTTTCTGAAGAAATGTACAAATAAAGCCACAGAATTTAAGGTAAATTTTTACTGACTTAAAAATATTCTTAAGTGAAAACTTTGATTTCTGGAATTGTTTGGGCTGTGCCTTGCTTAAAAACAATCACAAGCCTTCAAATTTAAGAAACAGTGTACAAAACACACTCTGATTAACAATTTGATATTTCAACTTTATTTTGAAATACCAGGACGATTTTCATGTTATTTTATTACTCAGATATTGGATTTACTGCACAAGACTTTAATTGTCAGTCTTTGTTTCTTGTTCCACATTTTGCCTTCTGGAGGTAAAAAGCATCAAGACCTAACAACACATTTCAAATAATACACTATGTGCACACAACCCCACCCAAAAACTAAATTGTTATCATCGACTAGCCAGCAAGAGTTGCCTAAACCATTGAAAAATGGCTTTTGACATGTACAGTGTAGGTAGTAAAAAGTTTGATTCACCACGAGGACTTTCTGGCTAACAAATACGTCATTTTACTCCAAATGCTGACTGAACATTACTTCCTAATCTTTGGTTTGAGATTTCCTAATATTCTCCTATTACATATATGACCCCTTGATATTTTCTACCTCGCGTCCAGCCCTAAAAATGAACACCCTCATCTACAACCTGAAGTGGTTCAAATATTGAACTGACATTCAAAAGCTTTTTTAACTAAATCAGGAATTTAATACACTTTTGGTCAAATTCCTTATCTTTAAATAGTACGTAATGCTCTTGGAAAACTTCAGCCACGAAAATAATTACACTAAAATAGCCAATGCAATTTTTTGTACATCTGACTGTGTAGATGGGTAAACATTCATTGGACGATTGAGTTAACATACCTTTACATAAATGTGACCGAACACATGACAAGATTTTCTGAACGCTTTTCGTCCTATTACCCATAAATTTAACCTTTTGGTAAAATTTTCTTGATACAATAAAACGTCCAGTTATAAGGATTATACTTGTTCCAAACATTTCTAAAAGAATGATCCTCTTGTATTTTAACATAGTCATAGATGTCACATTTCGATAGGGTCATTGTCGCTGCTTAAGTTATGTACCGTAATTGTCATAAGTGCAGTTCTAAAGAGTTGAAATAATGTTGTTGGGCAAGGCATACAGCTGTCCAGTAGCAATTATGTCGAGTTTAATTTTAAAACGTCCGAAGAAATTAGTTCGTCACACTTGGGGTAATTTACATTCCGTCTAGTTCTTTATACAATTAGTTCAATCTGAGTTAAAAAATCGTCAAACGGTAGGATCTTTTTTCATTTCTTGTTGAGGTCGTAAAATGTTGTTTTCAATGTGAAGTATTCTGTTTTCTTCCTTTAATTTTTGAATCTCTAGTTCCAATTTGCGATGGCTGAAATCGTCGAAGTTTACATTGTTTACCTGACGTACGTAATCAGGTACGCCAGGCGAGTCACCATTGGTAATCTTACCGTTCGACTTAAAGTTTAAAAGCTCTTTCTCCAGGTTTTCCACCTTGTCTTCGAGTTGCATATATTCATTTACCAATTCGTCCTTATTCATTCGATGTAATGACTCCGAGTGCAAGCGGTCGTACGTCTCCGCGAAATCTTTCTGTAAGAAATTACGCACGTCCTCCAGATCTTGGTCCCCGTCTGACGAAGAAGAACCATCATCTCCTGAATCATCAGCGGAACTCGAGACCCTCGTTGGCCGAGATTGTGAGTCGTGGTGATGATGGTGTGAAACATGCAAGTCTGGCTCCTGTGTATCGTGCTCAGCCATCAGAAACTGCGAAGTGTTGTACGGGGCGAGAGGTCGTCCTTTCTCGTGCATGTATTTTTCGCGAATACTAACTGCCCGTCGACTGTCTCTCTCTTCAACCGCCTTTTTTTCTTCCCAAGTAAGTTTGGAGTAAGGTTTGTATTTCCGTCCCTTACTTCTTCTCGATCCGCGCCTGTGTTTCTTTCTTATAGGCATTGGTTTGTATTGATTGTCTGTATTTACGCTGGCGACCACCACATCCGCCGGAGTGCTTTCAGAGTTTGTACCTTTCGTGGGATTAGTAATTCCTTGCTTGCCTTGACCTGATTCATCTACCTCAATAAAAACGTCTTGAGCCTCCTCGTTGCCATCTAAGCTATCCATCAAAGTATCTGAGCTTTTGTTTGAATTCATGGTCACACAGCACGCTATCACTACGTCTACGATAACATGTTCCACTTTATGAAGTTTAGCTGATCTGGCACAAATGGCTGTGTAACACGCATAAGGGTGCTTTTCTTTGATTTAAGTCAATTTCAGAATAAAACAAAGTATTTGTTAAGGACGCTGCAATACTCAAGTACAATAGCGCATAAAACTCTCAAATAACCGTCAGGCGAGTTTGGTCTCTCATCAATGAAGAGTCTTCCCTGAGAAGGAACCCGAAGTGGACTGTCAGCACGTCACGTGATAACACTACTTAGTGTCTATTGGCCACTTAGCTGCAAGCTCATGAAAATGGATGAAACATGTCCATCCCTTTAAATCCTAACGTGTACCTTTCCATCTAGTACGACCCTCCCAAGGGTATGGAGTTGTTCAAGGAACCAGTTGACATATATGGGCATCAATCCAGTTTTGCTGTGTGACCTCCGTCTGGGCGGATGAGCCATGTAACCAGCAATTGATGTTAGAGTTAGGATTGAGGTTAGGGTCAAGGCTTAGATTAGGGTTACGATAAATAAGAGTTGGGATAAGTGTTTGAAATTTGGAGAGTTTCATTTTCGGTGATCATTGATTCCCGGTCATGACAAGTGGCCTTGGGTCACACGATGTTGAGTAACTTATCCTGATCTCTGTGACGCTGAATGTTTAAATATAAAGGCCATTAAAGTATACAAATGGCCAACTACATTTCAGCGCTTGGAAAAAGTGACGTGCCATGGCCGTTTTGGCTGGGGATTTGCGCGTTGTTCGATTTACCGACCAACAATCGCTTTCAATTAACCTCGTGCGCTATTATCGGCTGGTCTTCAGCTTGGTACGTGAACTATCAGTCTAGATGGTGAATATTTGGTGTAGTTGGGTAATTATTCATACCTTTATCTTTGTCATTCACTATGCCAACGGATAGTCTCAATTTACCAACAGCTTCACCGACCTTCCGTTTTACCGCCCCCAGCCACACCCATCACGGTAAGTCTACTGGGGAATTTCAGTTTTGACTTGGAACGTAAGAAGCTGCTTTTGTTTTTTTCAGTGGAATGTTGAAGAAACGATTGTGTAATATTCTGGCCTAGTGTTGTTTTAGTGAACATTTTTGATGAAGGAAATTTTCGAGTGTGAGGATATTGTAATTTTAAGACCTGTACATTAGTTGTAACATTTTTATTAACATTAATAATAATAATAATAATAATAATAATAATAATAATAATAATAATAATAATAACATCGGGTCTTCCGACTGGGAATCGAGCACCACGAGTTTACTTCAATATTATTAATCGAGTGTAAATGCCACAATATTCGTTGAATAGTGTTGTTTTAGTTCCGTGCTTTTTACTTAGTTTTACTTAAAGTTTAGTTTCAGTTTGATCCAGCAAATTATTTTTAGTTTTAGTTTAGTTATTGTCTGAACAAGTAAATTATTTTTAGTTTTAGTTTATTTCTAGTCTGAAGTAGTAAATTAGTTTTTAGTTTTAGTTCAGCTCTAGTTCAAACCAGCAAATTATATTTTAGTTTTAGTTCAGCTCTGGTATGAATCGACAATTTTTTTTAGCCTTGGGATACATCAAGCTTGTTCCAGCAAATAAGTTTTTGTATAGTGGTAGTTTGATCCAAAAAATTGCTGTGACCTGGCATCAACGTTGTCCACGAGAGTCTGGTTATTGCATCATTATTTAACCATGACCGATGAAGGAACATGTACCATATTGAGGGTATAATTATAACACCCAATACTGTAATTAACCAATATATTAGTAATAAAATGATCTGACCAGCTGTTACATTTCTCGTAAACTTTCACCTGCTAGACTACAACCTTCAAGGGCCGTACAATAAATAAAGTACCTGGTCTTTATATGATTATGACAGAATGTACGAAAAAGAAAAGTGATGGAAGTGAGCTAGAATGCTTGGAGGGTCGGCATAATTTTTCTTTAATAAAATGACGTATTCTGCTTTGGTTTTGTGTGCTCCGTGTTGGCTTGGCTTGGCTTTGCTTTGCTTGGTGTTACTTCAGTCTTATTTTTTCCCGTATGATAATGATTCAAAATCGGCATGCCCATGCGGAATTTGCAAGGTATGATCATATAATGTATAGCTTAATATTTCTCATGAGTTTAACTTCTTCATGTTTCAAAAGTTCTTCCTGTTTTTATTACAGTTGTGCAGTTGAACTTTATCGTATATTTTTGAAAAATGTTAAATTGCTATCAAGTGCTGGTCTGCCTGGCAGTAAGTCAAAAAAGTTGTTACAATGTCTGCGTGGACGTTCCTACCACTATATATCATGCTTCCGTACACTTGTAATAATTTGTGTTTAACATGAATATTATGCCAATTTTCTTAAAGGAACTATACGTCAGATTTTTTAAAACTATTTTTATTATGCTATCTTTAGACTAGAATATTATTGTGATAATGTATTTGCTTAAGCAGACTGAGAGGACAAATAAATTTTACGTTGATTTTTCTTATCTAGTTTTCGTCCGGGTTATATCTTTCAGTTTCTGTTTAGTTTCTCTTCTCAAAATTCCAAATAATTTTAGTCTCGTTTATTTTTGTTCCTTTGCATCAATTTTGTTTTAGTTATTGTTTAGTTCTACACCGTCTTATTAAAATTGCTTTAGTGCTAGTTTAGTTTCAGTCAGCTAAAATTTCTAGACGTGACCAAAATAGGGTTTTGAAGCCCGGCTTTCCGGTGGTTACCGTTGCTAGGGCCCAATCCATGCTGTTTTACTCTTTAGCTACTGTAATTAGAAGGAGTGAAGAGCATTTTTTTTTCTTTTGCAATTTTTCATTTCGAAAATTAAAGCAACTAAATCCAATAACTTCCGTGGGCGAAGTGGCAGCATCTTAGACCTTAGGGTACATTTACACACTGCAATCAATCAGGCCAATTCCAGGCTTAGGTGTAAAGCAGGCTAATTTGAGCCCATGGAGCGTTCTATTGACTGCTTCCCAACTTAACATTCCCCGAAGCCAGAAATTAATCGCCCGGCCCAATTAATCGCAGTATGTAAACCCAGATTTTAGGGCTGTTTACACGCGCGATTTTTTCTACGATTTTTCTCACGCTGAAAAATCCGAGTGAGTGAATAACTCGTAAACCTACGGGACCATATTAGCTTAACACAAATGGTTTAGTGCAATCGTAAGTCATTCAATTCGCTGGCAAGTGGCAGGAGGACAAAAATCGTAAGAAAAGCCGCCCGTGTAAACAGCCTTTAATCATTTATCCATACCTTTTGTAATAAAGTAAACGGTTTGAACCTGGGAGAATCATTGCATGTTAAAGGAAGTTGATCGTCCAGGTTAGTGTAGTCTTGAGAAAGACTGTTGGTAGAAGTGACTGACGTTTCGACAGCCTTTCTCAAGACTACATGTACACTTTTTGTAATGCTGATCAAGGTTTATTATGTTAATTTAGGTGGACGCTAAAAGTGTAAACAAGGGATCAGGCTCCAAAGAACAGGAGAAAATTCTCTGAATCTCTTCAAATTGCTGCTGTACTGCAATACTACTTTGAAGAAGAACGTAATCTGGATCGGCCCTTAACAATAGTAAGGACCGAAAAACCTCGCTTTTGGTTCATGTCAAAACACGAATTTGGTACATGTGGGAGCTTGGTAAATGTCAGACGGCCAGTAAACGTTAGTCAAGCTCGTTATTTCACAAAAACGAGTTCTGACCCCTAGACGGGAATCATACCTGCAACCTTCGGATGACCGGTGAGACGATCTAGCCATTGAGCTACCACGACTCAGATGGTGAGCGAGGGTGTAGGCTCGTCATATGTACTAAGCGGAAGTCACGATATGATAATAACGATTATAGCGTCTCACCGGTCATCAGAAGGTTGCAGGTTCGATCCCCGTCTAGGGCTCATAAATCGTTTTTGTGAGAGAACGAGCTTAACGAATGATCACTGGTCGTCTGATATTTACCAAGCTCCCACATGAACTAAAGTTGTGTTCAGCATTAAGATTAAACTGAAACAATCATCTTAAGTCAACAAGGTAGTTCATACATGATACAACATGTTGTTCGGGCATGATGAAGTAACAGGGGTGAACAGCAATGTTACAACAGTCACGAACTTGGTTGCTGTGTGAAGCTGGATTTTGCTTGTTCTAACATACATGAACAACCACTGTTGGTTCGCCAAGCTGTAACAGCATGTTGAAACATGACTGAACAATGTTGTTATTCTACCAGTCCTGTTCTATAACAATGAAATGTTGTTACAGGCTTGTTAATCCAACAAGCCTGAAACTCAGGGCCGTCTTAACGCATGGACCTGATGGGCTCTTGCCCGGGGGCCCCACGAACATAGGGGCCCCATGCTAATCTGTGTATGTTGATTAGTTGTTGTTGTACAGCATGTTTTTAATGTTTCAACACCGATTTTGTTGGAAGTGCCAATAAAATAAATATATGTTTAATTTTATCGACCATTTACATTTTTATTCCTGTGAGTAGTTGTCGTAAGGACCCCAGTACACTGCTTTGCCGGGGAGCAAATAATGCTGTAAGATGGCCCTGCTGTAACAACCTGTAAGATTTTTACGTGTGTAGTTGTAATTGTTCCAATTCAGTCAGCGATTGTCAACGATCAATTCTTACAACAATTACGACTTAATGGAAACGCGAGTGGTAATTGTTGTAATTCTATCGGCGATCCATCGGCGACTGTTGTAGAAGTTGAACCAGGTTCAACTTCTACAACAATTGCAACAGTTGCTGACGCGTCGACATTTAATGGAAACATCCAACGCCGACTGCTGGCGACAGGAAAGTATTTCGTGATGTTAATAACCAGTTAGGATCAAGATTTCTGCCATATTGCAAGGTCTCTTTATTCACATGTTTATAAAACCACAGTCACAGCATTTTATTTAATATAATGAGTCAAGCGCATCGATCAACTGACGGGCAATTCATGAATGTGGTTCGTGAGTACCCAGCCATCCACCAAAGATTCGTCTGGTTGAATTTTTTGACGAAAAAATTAACAGGAAATCAATTTTTTGGCGCCGCATAACAGAGACTACGAGCATGGAGACACAACAGCATCCGAACCCAATTCTGCAAGTAAGGTAGAAATATCTGGAACGAACGTTTTAAACGTAGTCCTTTAGTTTTTGCTATTGACAGATATAATGCAAGTATAGATTATTACTGTACATATATGCATACTTAATTCATCCTTTTAAAATTTTTATAGGGTAAAGTGTTAGAATTATTACAATATATATGCATAATTGTTATAGCAAAAACATACTAATTTAGCCTGTATTTCCTATTACATTTTGTTAAATAAACCATTACCAACTTGGTCGATCGAGATATGAGAAGTAAGATACTCGAAAACTAATATGGCACTCTCATCCTGGTCTAGTGGTTGTTATCAATCCACAGGCACGCGCAGTTTCGACGTAAATCCGAGATCACTACACCGAGAAGTCCTGGGTTCTAGGGGAGGAATCGACGTTTGAATTACAACAATTACAACTATATGGAAACCAGGCTTTAATGAGTTTACTTTATGAACATTGAGATGAATCTGCGAATGGTAGACTGGTACTACAAGACCCCGCAAATGTCCACAATGAAAATAATGTTCCCGAAATAAGAAAATGTCAATAAAATTACAGTTTCAAGGGAATTAACGAAAATTTAGAGGTTGCATTGGGGGGAGCAATGCCTGAGATCAAACGTTCTGTAACACCTTACTATATTGGGTAACTCAGGAATTCAAGACCAGCAAAATGTAGTAAACATGAACAGTTAACAAAGTTTAATTGATACTTCAACAGTAAAGGTAAAAATCCTATATCTTTAGATCTGAGTTTTAAAAATGTACTCGAATCTGGAACTTGTTGGTCAGAAGCGTGTCTCTGTTGATTGATTGGTTAATTGCATAGGAAAAGTTTATGCTTCTTGAGATTTAAAAAATCTTTATATTTTTTGATAGCAGCTAGAAAAATTTATCGGTGCAGGAATTGAATATTTTAAAGTATTTGAAAAGCTGAAAAGTGGATCTTTTGGGCGATGTTCGTATCTTTTTGGTAAATTGTGATGCCGTCAAGTGATAATTCCAAATCCAAAAAAATGAACGTTCTGGTCATGGAAATCACCTTAGGTAAAATTTGAATGGGATGAGAGCTGTTAACTTATCTAGACCAAGCATTATCGGGTATACCTGGTTAATCAAAAATATCCATCTTTTGAGCCCCGACAATAATGATCACCGATAATAAAATATCATAATTGATATTTTGATATTTTTTATTTAGATTTTGAGTATTCATACAATTAAAAAAGGCCTTTGATACAGTAGATCACGAAATTCTTCTAAATAAATTAGAACTACATGGAACCAAACGACAAGTCCTTTCGCTCTTGAAATCATACCTAACTGACCGCAGTCAAATATGTCAAGTAAATGGATTAGGTTTATCTAAGCACATGATTAAGTGTGGTGTTCCCCAGTGCTCTATCTTGGGACCATTATTCTCTCTCTATTGAATATAAATGATTTGTCTCAACGTTTAAATATTACTAAACTCGATTATTTGCCGATGACACAAACTTGACAGCCTTCGGTGAAACGACAAATGACATCGAAGCTGCTATGAATTCAGATTCGGAGAATTTCAAGAAACGGTTAATTGCCAACAAACTGAATTTATTTCGAATTTTTGAGTTGCAGTTTGATGCTATCGAAGTCTTAGGAAATTTTTGCTGATCAAAATTCGAAATTATCATCTAACTGAAGATTTACCGACATCTAACGGCTTGTTGTCCAGCAAGTCATTGCCGACTGGCTCGTCCCAGGTTTAAATACCGAAAGTAACCTTGCTCTGCCGTCTGAGTTCTAGTGGCTCAATGGTTAGAGCGTCTGGCTAGCATTCAGAAGGTTACGGGTTCGAGTCCCGTCTGGAACTCAGAGTTTTTCTGAGTCCATGGCGTTCGACAGTTTGATCAGCAAAAAATTCCTAAAACTGAATTTATGTTGATTGGATCAAAACCAACGATATTGGGGCGGATATGTGCAGAATTTAGGACGAATTGTTCACTTTCTGGTTAAAAGCACCAAACTCTCTGAGTGGACGGCTATCATAGCTTTTATAAATATCTGATATGGCGCCAATCCAAAATTTGCTGGTGAGCGGAGTCATAGGAAATTCTTATACCGCCGCCATCTTGACGGGAAGTTGGGATTACGGAAACCATACACTGCTTTATAAAACAGGGGAGCTGAATTGAACTGGTGTTTGATCATATCATTTCTTCACATATTTAATCTTCAAACCCAAAGTGATATATATGTCACTTGTTTGAAACGAATTGCTAACTCGAAAACGAAACTGTTATTGAAACGAATTTTATGACTTATGTGGTCTCGGTCAGCTATTAACCAAAACCCAATTTAGTTTTAAGTCATACGTACCTTCCATGCCAGTCAAAACACCCGATAAAGTCATCATTTAAGAAGAACATGACCACTCGCACAGTCCTTCATTTTGTTTGGAACATGGGCTATAGAAATGTCTTTCGCATTTAATTCGATTTAAGGAGCAGAAATTTGTAGAATGACAATTTGGAATGGATTTTTGTCAAAAATTCGTTGATTATCTATTTAATACAGACTGTAGAATGATATCTAACAGTCTTAAACCTGAGATTATTTTGGTGGACTGGGGACATTTCTTATCATGCAAAGCTGTCCCAATTGGCTTATTATTTCCGCCATTTTTATTTGCACATCGCGACTCTAGAAGTAAGTATCACCAATTTTAATTAACATTTACCACTATATTTTGCCATGATGAAGAAGGAGTCTTAACTGTATAAAATTCTATACGTGTTGTTTTCCATCATGTCAATCCTTTCGCTAATACGCGTATTTTTAGTCTTTCTTTGTTTTGCATGACTTTAACTAAAAATATAATTAAGATGACTGAATTAAATTTGCAGTTGCTGGGAAATGTTCACCGAACAGGCTAATAAACAGACTGGTCCAAATGCGTTATCTGCCAGGAAAAAACGAAAGAACCATTGCAATGCCCGGCTGAATCTAAAAGATCCGATGTTGGCGCGGGCTACAAGACTTTAGCATGAAACATCATCCAATTCAGTGAACTTGGTTGCATGCCTCGGCCAATTAATATTCAACGATAAGATGGAGAAGAAGACGTCGAAAATACGTTTTTCACGCAGAAAGCTCGATGGCACAAAAGCTGCTATGCATGTTTCAATTATACTAAGCTTAAGCGTGTTACAATATGTGCTTGGGAGACCTGTATTAAGGTATCACATGACTCAATAAAGTTGTTGATTTCTGAATGGCGCC
>JBAHVQ010000224.1:451202-464830 GCA_036872915.1 Nanipora kamurai | reverse complement strand
AGACAAAACCATAAATAAAGTAAATAAAGCATATATATTTTTTACTTAGAATATTGGCCCCTACGGCGCCTCATAACAATTCTTGGACAAGAATGATTCCCTTTGCTATAACTTTAAGCATATTAATCCTTACATGCTTTTGCATTTAATCACGAATCAGTAGATGCATTATATGGGTAATAGAATTAACCTCATGTTGAATTATCCGTAAAGGTCAAACCATCAACACAAGCCATCGTTGGTTTTTTTTTTTTGTTTTTTGTTTATTTACAACCTCATATACGTGCGTCATGGGTTTCACGAACGTAAATTGTCTAAGAAAAGAGATCATAAATTTTTGAGGTAGTTACACTAGTACATGTGCATTAATCATGGCTGACAAAGACGAAATAAGCTGATTTAAACTACCACATCCGTTCTGTTTCTGATTGTTTAAACGAGAAAATATAACAATAATACAGAAAAATAATCTTGCGAATAGTTTTGGTAAGTTATAAGACGTCAACTTTTCTCGGCATAGTCGGTTTGAATGGGAACTATTACAGGAACGCCGGCTAAGATCTTTCACATTTAGAGATTGGTAACGCTCATCACGATGAAATCCGCATTGTTGCTCAACAACAATTACCATCCCAACTCCAATCAAATGTATTCAGACCGATTGATAAGCGGTTTCCTTTTATGGCGAACAATCAAACAATGCCACGAACATGTCTTGCGGTCAAATGTCCTTATCATGATGCCAGTTTGGATCTGCTGAAAGCTGAGAATCCTCTTATTTTACGGTGCATTCGCGTGACAGTTCAACCAGAGGAGATTTCCTGTCAAGAGGTTGTTATCTCCTCCACGCAGCCTGAAAAGTTGCCTAATAAACAGGCATCTCTGTCACATACAGGAAACGAACAATTGGGAAACCAAACCGAGCAACCTTGAGCAATAATTTGATACTTTAGCACTGGTCTTCACTGATCATTACAATCTTGTATGCAAACTGCAATCATAGCGAAATACGTAAAAGGAAGTGGAAAATTCAAAATAAACAAAGCGAGTAGAGTGACTTGATCGATCACCTGCTGCCAAGGAAGAAAGGACTCCAGCAGAAATCACAGAAGCACATTCGAAACGAAAGATTTATCAAACTGATGAACAAAATTTTGATTTGTTAGGGACTTGGCTTATTGTCATCAAGGCGATGCATGTTGCTCCATTTGAAGCAGTGACGGTCTAATAAACGGTAAGTGTAAGCAAGTTTTCTTCGTAACTTGGTCTTAGTTTGATCTCGTTAAGTTTTGTAGTCTTCTTGCCTGTATATAGTCTTTGTAGTAAGCATTGACAGAGCTCTGAGACGGCGCGTTTCGTTTCAAATTGGTACTTAAGCGATGGGTGATTAGCTTGACAGCTCCTCTTAGGTTGCTCCCATTTCTTAACGAATCACAAAAACGAATGGAAAAAAACTTGAATACTATCGTAACGAAAGGAATTATAAGCCAATTAGCACAAGCTCGAGGTTACAGCTGTCCGATAATCTATGCGGTTACGTTAATTTAATAAAAACAAGCTGCTCAAAGGGCACGATCAGAAGCGCGTTTTCTCTCGAGGACGTCGGGTCTAAATGTCTCGTGACAGAGCATCACTATTTTGCGGTGTAACTAAAGAACTCATGTTAAGATATACGTGTTTTAGGGGAACTTGAATATATGTCAACGATGAACAAAACTACTGCAAAGTCTACCTTCGGCGACCAGAATGACAACAACAGTGTTATTTCGCACAAAATGTGGGGAGCAATCGTTCTTCAGCTATGTCTTTTCTCCCTCATTGCTGTCGTCGGTTTTATCGCCAACGTCTTGGTGTTAGTGTCGGCCTCGCAACTTCGAAGGCAGAGAAACAACCGAAGCCTCAGAAGCACTTACTACATTGTAAATTTGGCCATCGCGGACCTTGCGATTATCTTACTGGCGCTTCCAACTGATATGATACCTTACTTCATCTCGTGGCCATTTGGAGAGTTTGCTTGCAAGTTTCTCTTCCCATTAAGGGATGTATTCGTTTTCGTCGCTATCATGACCGTCACTGGGCTCAGCATCGAACGGTACTGGGTGATCACGGGTCCGGTTAAAACTAGACCAAACCCGAAGCACGCCAAGTTGATTATTGTGAGTATTTGGATTGTGGGCTATCTATTCGCTGGTCTTCCCATGGTATTCGTCATGAAACTTGTGAAAAAGTCCGAAGACGAAAGAGTCGTCGTATGCGATACGAGTTGGAGCACTGTGACGGAGAAACGGGTACACATTCTCCTCGGTATTGCCTGCATTGTGCTGCCCTCGTGCATTATTACTTTCTGTTATATCCGTATTGCCAAGTCGCTTCAACGAGTGCAGATCCGACGCTCAAGCAATGTGGACATGGAGGGGAAGCCAACCTCGTCGGTCATCTCTCTCATGGCGCAGAGCAAGAAAGTGGCCCAAATGCTCGTCATCATCGTCTCCGCGTTCTGCTGTTGTATACTTCCCTTCACGCTCTTCGCCATCATCTCTGAGTTCGGTTCACTTGACGAGGACAACAACAACATCATCTACTCCCTGTTCATCTCGTTATTTTTCGCGCACAGTGCCGTTAACCCAGTGATTCTGATCGTCATGAGTAAGGAATACCGCCTGGAAGTGCTGAAGATCTCGCGTGCCCTAAAAGACATGTGTTGGAAAGCTGACATCCGCGTGTACTTCGCTCGTTTGGCAGTCCAGAAAGAGTATCGTCAACACCGGAAAGAAAGTGACAACCGCGATCATTTGGTTCGCAACCCGGAGGATGAATTGCAGCAAAGGAGTACAGAGCTCTAGGTGTTACGTGTAATCTAATAGCTGGTTGGAAAAGAGCGTTGTTCCATCCCCTTTTACACCTCTTTGAACGCGCAACCAGCTCCAATAATGCAGGGGATAAAACAATCACTAAATCACCAAATCTGGTCAATTCGCAATGAACAAAGCAGAAAAAATACTGAGATTCTGACGTTGAAATTGATGTATTTCATACGTTTGATCTTGTTCGAATAGATAAATGACTTGATAATAATTTGCACTCCCATCACAAATTCACTGTTTATCAGTATATTAAATCCTTAAAGTATTTAGTTCTGACATTACTATAGCAAAGCTAATACCCTTGCAAGGACTTATATGTAAAATGTTTATTTATGTTAATATTTCCGTCGAATAACAGTTAGTGAAATTTTAAAATCTATCAAAACGGAAATATTACGAAACAGACTTTAATGGAAGACTTAAGTGAACGCTTTTTCCTTTACAGGCTATTTCCGTACACTTGAGTTTGAAGACCACCAGTGACACCATTCAGTCAGCACTATAAATAAAATGCTTCACTTTAATCCATGGGTAGGTGCCAGCGAACTGTCGAGCAAAGCCATTTTGACCGGTTTGCTGTCGCATCTTGTGTCTAACCGGTTTGCAATTTTAGTTAAGCTCCTTTAGCCCTCGTGCACTCTGCCAACTGCAGTTTTTCTGTCAATTCTGCATGGTATTTGTGTCTTGCTGAAAAGTTCCATTCCTCCAACCGCTCTACAGGCTCACAAATCTTAAATTTACAGTAAAAGCTGAAGGTTAAACAATTTGATTCTTAAATGGATCGGCCGCTTTGATTGATTAAGTTGGTTGAAACTTTCAGGTGCTGTTATAAAGGAAAACATTTGGGCCATGGGCAAGGGAAGGCAGATTTAGGCACGGAAATTTATTTCTCTATACATAAGTAAACTGCAGCAGATCTCAGAAGTGGCATAAACCTGATTACTGACAGTTTATCGCTCAAAGTTTGGACATAGGTTGCCAATAAACTATCACGAGTTATTTACTTTCTTGTGAATATGTTTTCATTCACATGCCTTACGACTCGATTATTCCAATTTGACCCCCATTGCTGCATGGATGGCGTCAAACGAAGCCGGATATTTTGAAAACAACATGTGTTTGTATTACAAATGTGTCACTCATCAATAATAGATCCCGAACGATAAGACTTATTTCCCTAACGAATTCAGACTAATTTTATTTCATGAGGCTATCTAGTTAGATTTTAAGGGTTAAAGTTTTCCAAAAAATGACATAAAATGCAAGTAACCAAAGATTTCGAAATTCCTTCTCGAACACTGAGTCAAATATTTTGAAAATTAAACAGTTTTTGCAACTTGTCCAATCCATCCGTATTATCAACAAAGGATTCGCTCTCTTTGAAACTTGTGATTTGACAATAGTATTCTCGCACTGGTAACGAAAAAATTGTCTTTAGAAGTTGCCAAGTTGGATTTTGTTATTGTCGTTAGCAAATGTTTTGCTTTCTCGATCAGCCCGGCAAAGACACTGATTACATTACGCATTTGAAGTGATTTTTTGCACTTCGTAATTTTACCCCATGCAGTTTGTAAAGTGGGGTTGGCCCCATTGGCCAGATTGATAGATGTCATAAACACGTATATTTTCTAAATGTGTGCCACATCACTATTTACACATTTCGTTCATGCATGCAACCAGGGATTGTCATTGATTATGTAGACATTTTCTTCAAATCATTTAATACACATATGCCAGGTGAATTCTGAAGATTTAGTTTCCTCTGGCTGAAAATTTACAAATGCGTTTACTTGCGCAATCCGATTGGTTAACCATCGTATGTTCACATTGTTTTCTTTATTTTTCATTGCTTCTTTGCTAATATGTGGCAAATTTAATCCGCCTTTTTGGTCTAGTTTATCACGTGGAAAATTTGTCAAACAATTTCAATTTTTAAGAACTCCAAACTATTTGCGCTGACGTGCGCTTTGTCATCAGGCCGAGATCCTATGCTTCTGAACACAAAAAATACATTTAAGTCGCGCAGTTGCTGTGAATAAAATGAAGCCTTTGAAAAAATTAATCTGTTCATTCGTTATTGTAACGACCTTTTTTATCAAAACCGTGAGAAAATCATCGAAAATAACCACTTGCAGTGTAAAATTCCGTTTAATATATACGTAAGATGAAAGAAGAGCACTATTGCTCGCGAAAAAAGGTTTAATAATTATCTCAGGTACTTAGTTGTGCTCAAGCTTTATAGTTTGCTAAATTTTATTCTAGAAATAATTGCTTCAGGATGGCTTCGTCGATGTACTTCATGATATGGTAGCCAATTTTCAGGACTTTTTTGAGAGTACTGGGATTGGGAGCAATTAGTTTAGGACAAAAGTGAATACTGAATCCCACTGTCCACATGTGACTGCCTTTTGTGGTATATGGCAAGAAGAATATATGGAAGAATTATTCATAGACTTCAACTGTTCAATATTTAATACAGATACTCGATCACTTGAAAAAACAACGTCGGTGAAAAAAACCCTTTTAGGAAATAAGAATAACATGCAGCTCGATTTTCGAATGATAAGTAAAGCTCTTTTGTACGTTTGCATTACTGTCAGCAACTAAGCGAAGAGATTTATTATTATGGGGCTATCAAATCTGTGACACTCCCACATCTTTACGAAGAAAAGCTGTGATCTGCGTGGGTTTTGTAAAAATCGCTTCTTATAAATATCCTTGTTGTTCTGACAACTGTAGCAACGTTCAAGTTTTGCGGTAGATAAAAAAAAATCGCAGTTAATATAGCCTGAAGTCTTCCTGTTGCCGTTCTTGACCGCATGGTGTGTTTTTACGTAAATGTACGTTAACTTTTTTGTTTTGTTTAAACAAATGTCCTGCTGTTTGTTGACAGTAAATATTGTAGATAAAAGCTCATGGCATGTCGTCGGCATAGCTCGAAAAACATACAAGAAAACGAAATGAGTGGAAAATCAAATAGACTAACAGTATTTCGAAAGTGATTTTTATCCCTGTCGACCTCCAAATTTCCCGTGGTGTGGATATCAAAACTGGCAGTAACTACCCAGGGTTAAGAAAATATGATATTACTGAGATTCAGCTTAATGCTATTGATTTAACCATTTTAGGCTCGACATTTGATAATGGTGTTCGTCCGATAAAGAAAGAATTTAAATGGATGTTTTTTAGTTTGAATTATCGTCTGTCTTAATTTGCAAATGAAGATTTTTCTTTCACTACGAATTGGCGTAAAGTTTTCCTAAAACAAATTTTCGGCTACAAGAACGATTCCTCAAACTGAGTAAAGAAAGAAAAGAAAGGAACAGAGCAATGAAATCAAAGTGCTCTTAAAGTAATCGATACAAAAAACAAAATGGTGTATATGAAACAACGGATAATTATTTGTCGATGTATCAAATCTCAAATTGTGCAAAGTAGGGTTTTCGTAGTTTCCACGGGACATTATTAAAAATGCATCTATTGAAGGCTTAAGATTTGGTTATTAATACGAATCCGACTGCTGATCAACGGAAAACTTGGGACTTATACAAAACAGGCCAGTAAAGCTTACTTAAAGGATCAGTGCGATTGCCAACAAATTTCATTATACAAAACCTTTATTTGTCATAACAGAACTCTTATCTACCAAGACGAGGCTTTTATTTACCACGGTAAAACTTTCATCTACCACTGCAAATCTCGTCCCTTCTCTCATGACAAAACGTTCAAATCTCTGGTGACAAAAGTTGTGAATTAGTTATGACAAAATTACATTATCTTGTCGCAAAATCTCTCTTCTTCGACTCCAGTTCAAAAATCCACAGGCAGTCGTGAGGTAGCGCACACTGTAGATCAGTGACATATCCAATAAAGTTCAATGACAATGATATCAACAAAAGAACCGCTGTTTGTTTAAGCAATATTCCTTACAAATCTCGTAATTTTTCACCTGTTCACATGTTATTAGGAAATATTTTGGAATTGTTGAGTTTACAGCGTATTTCATGCAACAAAACCTTTTTACCATTTTGGATTATTTACCATGTAAATCCATTCTGAAAGGGATTATTCTTTTCAAAATTTATAATATTCATCACAAAACTCATTCATCATGAAATCCATTTTAAAAAGGATTACATGTTCAATAAGCGGTTTAACTTGTTTTTAAACTTTCCTTTTTTATTTCTTCACTTTTTGGGTTAACGTATTAATTAAGCCTTACTTCCCCTTGTCACAAAACTTTTCCATACTTAATACTTAAGGCTAAACACAAATTTGGTTCATGTGGGAGATAACGAGCTTGACGAATGTCCACTAGTCGTCTAAAACTTATCCAGTTGCGTATACGTTCACCCAATTAAAAGAAAGAACATGACTAGCTTTGAATTCAGTGCAATTTCTGTGAGTAGCGGGCCCGCATTTGTGACAAAGATGTTTTAGGTTGTCGTTAAGAAATGTTCTATGACTGGGAAACTACATGGATATGGTTTGTTACAGGCCAAAAAAGTTGCTATGTACAACAGTTCCATGTTAAGCAAGCACAATTGTTGAATTGTGCCTGTCAGTGAAAATCGGTGATTGATTTTAAGAGAATATTACATCCTGTGACATGTACTATTTTGCCGCTTTCATCTTTCTGGGAATAATTCCTCGAATATACTTGGATACGAAGATCCATGGAATACTGATCAGAAAGAATTTGTTTTCAATAGGTTAACTAGTTTACTTCTTTGAATAAGCAGTTTAATTCTTAAGAGTTCAAAAAGTATTCATCTTTTCTTCAGATGTATGCTTAGTAACCTTTAGGAATGCCACCTTTACGTGGATCACAAGCAGCATGAAGTTTGCCGTCGTTTTCCTTGACTACTGCCTGAATGACGCCCATTATCGGTGGTAAACTTGTTTTACGGGCTGAAAAAAATTGAAAATGAAATTTCACAGTAGTCAACCTTGGAGATAGATCTCAAAGACACCAACGGACGTTACAGGGGAGCTGAGGATAAGTCATCTACAATAATCCATCATTACATGTGTTTGGATTGGTTGACTATATATATATATATATATATATTGGTTAACTAATTTTCACGAAGTTTTGATGTTCTAAAGAAGCTCAATTAATATCATTCGTTCTCAAAGCAGATCACCCTGCACAAAGAACATCGTTATATAAATCTCTACCTTCGCCTCGTTGTTGCAAGATTGAACGTGTTGGTTATATTTGTTTTAACGGGAATCAGACTTTTTCTGTTTCAGCTGGTGATGGATTATCTCAAAGGGCTGCGGGAACGAGATTGTTTTATTGGACGCCTGTTTACATGATTCGACTGCAGTGCAACATACAACATGCCAGACTCCTGTTTTATCTACTGAACTGATTTTATAAAAAGGTCACTCTGATCTTTCAATAGTATAGATCTCACGCTCAGTCAATAAAGGGGGTTATTACAGGGCTAGAGCTACTTCCGCTGAAGTGGTGCGTTCTGATTGGTTGGGATGCACTGACGAGCCGTCAATACTTTCCCGTAATGGACATTACGGGAAAGCAGCAAGTTCATAAAGTTTTTTGGCCAACATATCCGTGCTTTTCTATTCTTTTGTCTACTTTTCTGCTCAAAATCATCGGGGAAAATATTTTTAACAAGTAATAAGCAGGTTTTTTTGTTGTTAATCCTTTGTACAAAGTATCTAAATCAGCATTTTTTACGTCAAAACATACCGGCCCGTACGAAAAACCTGTTACTCGGGACACTCCTCTAATGTTTTCCCGTAATCACTGCGCTCTTAGTAAATAAGAAATTATTACAGGGCGAGGTCGACAAAAATATCGTGATTTATCAAGCGGTCAATCATTTTACTAATTCTAAAGGTCGAGACAAATTACTTGACCCTAGGAGACAATGACAACTTATGGTATTTTGTGACAAATGGATTTAATAGTTGTTTTGTTTGATTTATTTCCTTTTTTGATTACTATTTATTTACACTTTCATTTTGTTTTATTGGTGACGTACCTACAAACCATTTTTTGGACAGCCAGGCCATACGTAATTATTGAGCCGAAAGAGCTAGGTTGTCAGGTTTTCAGATGAACTAGAATGTCAGAGCATGGGCAGAATATTAACTGCAGCAAAACAACGCCGCCTAGACAACCCTCATTTCCAAACCAATATTTGCAGACAAACCAATATTCTCCGGGTGACTTAGCGGTTTTTCAGTCAATCAGAAAGATGAGTAAAATAAAACAAATAACAATAAGACTTACTGATCACAATATTATGTATCGTGCGAATTTTGTATTTAGTAAATCCTGAGAATTCTGAAATGGGTTGAAATACATTTTATACGTAATTAATTTCTCTGTTTTCCAAGGAAAAGAGGAGTCTTGGGCAAATACGTCGAAATTTCTAATGTCATTCCATTATTGTTATTGTCGTTGTCACAGTTAACGCTGATATAGTATGGTCATTGCCACTTTCATAGTCCTATACTGGAAAGAATTCTTTTAAGCCCAAAGCCGTTGAAGGAAAGAAATTTACCTGTCTCATTCGCAATAAGAACCTGTGAGTATTTAATTTTTAGCTCGTTGACCAATCTGATTGGGACAGTTTTCTCTACTGCTACCTCTTTTGGAAAAACTCCGCCGTAGATTCTTGGCTGAGCAATCGCGTCTTCTAGGGACATTCCAAACCAAAAATAATTGGCTAAAAACTTTAGAAGAAAAACAAAGTGTAGGGTGATCATAATGTGTTGCCGGACTTCCCAGTCAAATGAATTATAATGTGGTAGTGAAAAAAAAATACAAAAGAGAAAAAATTTTAAGACGCAGTATCCGATATATCAGACACCAAGAACAAAAGAACAGAAAGGTGAGAACAAACCAACCAAAATAATAAGAACAAAAAAAAAATTCAGATGTTAAAGGGTTGAATGTATTTATAAAACAGAAGCTAATATTGCCTTCGTTGAATAGCGTCTTAAAATAATGATTAAGCTGTTGACCGTTTTTCTAAATCTTGCTCCGCACAACGTATTTCTTTTTGTGTTATCCCTACCATGGGCATTATTTGCTCTCAAATATGCTGAAGGGCTTAACCGGCGCGCTGTAATATTTTTATCATTTAACCAATTGCAATGAAATTTGGCAGGAACCCTAAATGGAACAGGATGTACAGATTGTTAATGATGTCATGGTGACGTCACCATGTTTCCTTTATTGGGGGTGTATTCTTAAAGTGTCTATGAAATGAAAATTAAGTTTGTCTTATTAGAAAGAACTCTTGACAGAAAGAACATTTTTTACATATTTCACTTCATTCTTGAGATATTAAGATTTGTTTGATATGTAAATAACACCCAGTATACGTCACACTGCATCATGAGTTGTTGTAAAATTAGCAATATTGATGAAGTTATTAAACAATGCTAAATGACACAAAACAAACAAAGCTTGTAGTGATTTAAGAGCAATAATCTCTAAATAATACATTGGAGGATACAGAAGTCCAAATCCTCGAAATTTATCCAAATCAATCAAAACGTAGCCCTTAATGAGTTATTCAAGCTTTATAAGTTTGAGTTCGATTGCGGTCATATTTCGACCAAACCGCGGCATTTTCTGTTTTGCCGTCTTTCTACGTCCATTTTACGGCGTTTTACCTGGCTTAACAAAATGGCTTTTCCAATGCTATTCCTTTAATCTTATCATATTTGCAGCAATGTAATGTCAAGCACTGATAATACTAAACGTTATGAGCGTTTTCACAGATCTATAGAATGAAGGATTATCATTTTCAAAATTTTTAAAGATTTTGTTTCTGTAAGCATGTTTTCGTCCAAGAAAAACATGGCCAAATTAAGGGACCGATATCACCTGTGTGACAACAAATCCAAACACGTGAGGATCAGTACGTGATAAATCATCATTTCCTCGATAAAAAAGTAAATGTAAATTTTTCGAATCAGTTTAACCCTAACCCTAACTTTAATCGCAACCTCAACTAACCCAAAGTGTACCTTTACTATCGGATTTCACAACCAAGAACTTGATGGGATGAAATAAGGCAAAACAGCCTTTTACACAAAAAAGTTCGCCTGAACTGATATATACGGAAATTGCCCGAAATTGCGCCCAGGAGCACCGCACATCTTGCGGGATTTGCACGATCATTTACCAGGTCCCCACGCTATTTAAATGTCTGCTTCCAGAACTCATCTGCAACTAATTGTCAATTTGTGGTGGCTTTTGAACTTGTTGCATCAAATTTTTCATAATTTTTTGGCTATTATCGTGCCAGAGAATCTGAAACGATTGAGTAGGAAAAGTATTACCAACGATTGATGATCAAATGTTTGTTTTAAAACTTTGATTAAAACGTTGATAAAACTAAAGAATGTGAACAATAATCGAATATTTCATCTAAAAATATACCTTTGCAAAATATGTTCACCAGTTAGGTGTTATCAATGTCATGACGTTACCCTGACATCATGACGAGATAATATTTACGCTTAAGGAGCAATAACCATTGGTATATGTTGGGAAAGTGAAATAGAACAACGCTAAAATTAAGCATTAGGTGGAAAAATTTGTATTTCTTGCGGATTCTCCGTCTTGAAACCACGAATGACTGAAATCTGATATTTCACTGAGTAAATAATACCAAATATTTTTCCATGATTTTTTTAAGTTTTCAAAATTTCTCAAAAAGTTGGATATTTTTTGTGGAACGCCACCTTAATTGGTGTACATCGTGGTACATTTAGACCTGATTCATATGAATCCGGACCAAAAAGCAACGGCTAAATTCCGTTCCGTTCACATGGATCCGTCGTAATTTAACGACCGTTTCAGCAGTTTTCACACGACTTCGATTGTCTGGTATTGTTGCTTCGATTTTAGGTTTAGCGCCTGATTTCATTCACCAAAACCTCAATGAGAGGGAGCTGGGAACTGCAGCGCAGCAAGAGTGACAGCAAGTGTGTTCACATGGCAGCACTGCGGGATCCGTTTTCATTTCGCACCGCTTAGAAACCGTGTTTAAATCTCTCCGGTTGAAGTGACCTTTTCATACATTTTCGATCCGGAGCCGTGTGAATGCAACAGTGTTTTGTGACATTTTAGCGCCGTTTTGAAATCGATCCGATATCGCGTGAGCGGGGTCTCAGGGTTTCTGTCGAGTTTCATTGCAATTGGTTAAATAATAAAAATATTGCAGAGAGAGGATTAGACTCCACAACTCCGTCACCATGTATCCTGCTAACAGAATAAACAGCATCAGATTTTTTATTAACAATTCTGCATTCAAACACTGTCGTTAAATGTGTTCAAACATTACTTATGACCGAAACTGTTTGTAAAAATTATGATGTGTAACAAAATAGGGAAAAACGTAACTGACACCGTATTAAAATCGACAAAAAGCTCCAACATTGCTTTGCGATCAGAACTCTTTACCCTTCCCTGCCACGGGGGAATTTTACTCTGGTTAATGTCAGACAATTTTACTCGTCAAAGGGAGAGATGTGACAGGAAAGGAGTTTACCCTTTAGCTACGAATTATTTTCGAGATCTTTTTGGTCAGTCCACTTAGTGTGCGATTCTGCGTGATACGTTCATTGAAGATCAAGACAGCTCCCACAGAAAAACAACTGAATTGTCATTTGACTATATACCAAAATGTAACTCATTCAAAAAAAAAGAAGCCACTTGCAGGGGTGGCACTCTGCACAGACTCGGCTCCAGTGAACTCACTGCTGCCGGGAGGGGAATATGGAAGAGGAGCAGAGACGAGGGCTCTTTTATCTGCCCTGTCCTGTCACTTTTTTAATGATGTTATAATAAAAAAATTAAAATTGCGCCTAATCAATTGATTTGTTGATTTGTCGTGGATAAAATCTCGACAATCAAATTTGGGGTCCCATCCGCCACCTATTGGTTATATACAGTGGTAATGGAAAGTTAATGTGAGTATAACTCTTGGTTTTTATGTATTGTTTATAAAATGTAAACATCTCATAGCAAACAAAAAAGAGAAAAGTGATGTTTGAGAAAGTGGTTGCCATGGAAACTAGTTATTAATTACATCAACAATTTATATTGTGAAATGTTTGACCTAAAATTTCAGGGAAAGTCACCAAGTTTCATTTCTCTATGTACATACGCTGAGGAGAAACCACAACAAAACCTGAGGGGGGGTTTGGGCGATTCGGTCCTTTAACTTTGAGTTGGGTTAATGTTCGGTTGATCCTAAAAATAAATTACGAAATCATACAAACCCAGACACATGAGACACATGAAGCATTGCTATCCCTTGAAACATTACAGCTGTAGTTGAAAAGATTAACATATAGATTTCATGTTCCCTTTGTTCAGCTATAGATGCACAGATGACATCACAACGGTGTATAGACTAAAACGTCATGAGACGATAGCTTACTTTCTATTTTTAAATGTTCTCCGTTTTTTACTTTTGGAATTAAATTGAGACAGCGTGCATATTCGTGAGCAATCGTACAAAAAAGCCATTAATTTTGCAGAAGATTGGAAATAGCCGGTCCCATAAAAAAGAGTCATTACACCTCTTACTTTGAAAAACACTTTGGAAAACGTGTGTATATACATATATATAGCTACAGATGGAACCGTTTCGGCCTTTGTTTTGGGTTTCATTCCCGTACAGCGTTTGGGCCACCGATGGTGCAATGGTGACCTGGGCTGTGTGCAACGGGACAAACCTGCGGAGCTACCTTACACTCGGTAGT
>JBAHVQ010000224.1:429936-451102 GCA_036872915.1 Nanipora kamurai | reverse complement strand
CTGCGTTTGCATTGAGCACTCTTTCGTATATGATTTTACACACGATACTTGCTATCAACACGTTTGTATATATATATGTATATATATAATTGACATCCTGAGACTTCAAGTACATATCACACCATCATTACCAAACTCTAAGTCATTGTAACCTCCGCTGAGCATCTGAGTAGTTGCAACTCAGTAGTTATGACAATTGGCTATTAATCAGGAGGTTGCAGGTTTAATACCCAACAGGTTATTACAGGAAAACGCTATGGTCTTCAAAAATCTGAGAAGATCCACAAGACTACTTTTATCTTAATATGTTGTAGATACACCGAACATTGGCAGTCCCAAAGGTTTTCAATTGGCTTTCTAATCTAATCAGTAATCTTTTTGTCTTTTAGGATAAATTTGGGATTTACTGGCCTAATGAAGGTTTTTCATCTTACGGTCCAATCACCGTAGCATTTGAAGGAATTAACAACGATTTAGCAGTTTCGGGAATTATTATCAGGAAGTTTAAATTGACCGACACCCGGGTAAGTTTACTCTCCAACTCATTATATTCAAGTGTTGCTAAAACTTGAATTTAAAGATCTAATCCGTGCACGAGGTGTGTATAAAATCAGGAAATGGGTGGGAATTGGACAAAGCTTATTTGATATAAAAATATTTATAAAATGCTCTCAAAGCTTGTAAATTAAAATCAGAACACCAGAATATTAATTCTTCCCCACGAAGGTAATAAATAAGGTTTATGGACAAATAATATGAACGAAGTCTGAGACCCTTTTCAAACGTGCCGAAACCCAATTCATGTTTTGGTCAGCCAAACTCGACGGTTTCAACGGTAGATTTAAACGTACAATTTTGATGCATCGACCTTATTAATTGCGAGCATGTAACGATCGTTTATTTTAGCCAACAATTAATTGGAGCACGGAGATCCCGAGGCCAGTGCTTATACGCGTCTCGCGCTTGGTTAATTTCACGTTCACGCTATCACATACACCATCCTTATCTCTTCAGGAGAATTTATGCTTTCTTGACCAAAAAAAGGAGTACTCTTTTTCTTGTTTCTGCAGGTTATCATATAAAGTAAACTTAGAACATTTTTTAGCAAAAAAGCCTCGTAATAAGGAATGTACTCCTCCTTTGGGTTAGTGCTGCCACTGATAATACCCGTCATCCCAGGAATCTACACTTGTCTCTAGAACTCCATAGGAAAACCAAAATGTTTTCTTTTTCGTAAACATATGCATACTTTTCGTATAATAGCAGTTTCGTACCTAAGTTTCTTGTGTATGTCGGTTTCTATCTATCTCTCCATGTGACCTGCGAACACGAAAGTGGACTGGGCCTAGTTGTCAAACAGAAATCCATTTTCTATTCTAAATTCGTAAATATTTCACGAGCTATCCAAAATTCTGTTCTTAAATTTGTAATGGATATACATTTCCCTTCACTGAATACTAATACAAAATTTCAAATAGTTTTACCACAGACACAGGACGTTTCAACTGATTTAAGATATGACACTGGATTTCTATTGTGCTGCTAGTAGCGGGCCTTTTGCTTGTGGTCAGATCGCCTGGCTCACATTTTGACTTTACGCTTCTAATAAAGGATACCAAAGGCAATCCGTTTGAGGTGACGCATTTTCACTTCCTTGGCTGGTCACGTGACGGTCTTCCAGGAGCACCATCGATCCTACAGCTTTTGGCGGAAGTGGAGAGGGCTCAACGGTTTTCTGGAAATACGTTGGTAACCGTCCACTGCAGGTTTGAAACTAAATGATAAGATACCTTAATAACGTTTTTTTAGAGTAAAAATCTTTGTCGTTCAGCAAAGGAGTGATTTCAGAAAAACTTTCTGAGCCCCTGACGGGAATCGAACCCGTAACCTTCTGATCGCCGGTGAGGTTCTCTAACCATTGATGCACGAACTAGTATATAAATGTAACCTTCGCTCACCATCTGAGTCTATGTAGCTCAATTGTTAGAGCATCTCACCGGCGATCAAAAAGGTACGGGTTCGATTCCCGTCAGGGGCTCAGAAAGTTTTTCTGAGTAGACTACCTTGAGCATGCGTATAACAAACATCATATAACAACCAAGCTACCACATTTTTTATAACATCATGTATTATCACTAAATAAATAGGCGACATATCGAGACTTGCAGACTGGCAGTACCATCTATACGAACTAGTATATAAATGTAACCTACGCTCACCATCTGAGTCTATGTAGCTCAATGGTTAGAGCAGCTCAATGTTTAGAGCATCTCACCGGCGATCAGAAGGTTACGGGTTCGATTCCCGTCAGGGGCTCAGAAAGTTTTCTGAGTAGGCTAGCTTGAGCGTGCGTATAACAAACATCAAAAACAATTAAGTTTTACACTCCTTACTTAAGATATAACATGGACATCAAAATTTTAAACATTACTTTTATCTAGCAATTATATCACTTAAATGTGATATAAATGCTAGATAGACCTATCTGATAAATGGCTTTCATTTGATCTCACTTTTTGTCCATATTAATTAGCATCCCGACCCTAGCCTTATTAAATCTTTTCATGAATGTATTTTCATGCAAATTATTATTGTTTCTACATTTTTTATTCTTTTGTTCTTTTTGCATCAATTTGTGGTTGCACAATAACGGTTAGTATGAAGTGGTTAAGTACAAAACATTTTATACAGCTACACGACCAGGTTTCAGGAAGCCTGTTGGAGTGATTATGTCGGTGCCAAAAGCCAACTGCTAAAAACCAACTGCTAATTTTAAATGGTGCTAAATTATTAAGTCATATCGACAGACACAATGTTTTTAGCCACTCTTTTCCAAGCAATTGATCGTTATTTTGAAATTCTACAAACCTATCATCGCGTGTTAGTACTCGTTGTATACTATCGGCACTTCCGCACCCGTAACTGCGTAATAAAAGTTTCAGTTTGACAGCAAATATTGTCAGAAACGCAAAGACTGTGTCATTTGCATCGATGTTATTCCACGTGGTGGCGAGAATTGTTTAAGGGCGTTATCGGTATCAGAAATTGGCTCATTACATTTAACACCCTCTCCATCGTGCTCAACTTCGTTCAATAATTATTGACTATCTTTCATAGAACAGAAATAGGTTCTTAAATAAGAGATAGATTCTTTGAAGTATGGACGGCTTCGCATCGGATGGATAACTCCGCTTTCAGTGAATAAATTCATCCAAAGTACGGTAGTCCAAAACAAGAAGAACGCTGAACCAAAGAAGAACCAAATAGCTCCGGTTTGGCAATATTTCATTGTACAATTACTTATCCTGTAGATACGTTACCGAGACTTTCAATGACCGACCTCGAGTTTGGAAAAAAATATTTTTTGAAATACAGTTTTGCTATGTATTCTCCTGTTACCTTTTAGTGATGGCTCCGGACGAACAGGATCATTCTGTGCCATCGTATCGGCCATTGAAAGAGTGAAGCTGGAGAACAGCCTTGACTTGGTGATGACTGTTAGAAATTTACAGGCGCAAAGGCAAGAAATGGTTCAGAATGAGGTATGAATAGTACAGCTTAAAACCACGTTTTGAAGCTAATGTACATGTGTCGAAGCAGACAATCCCAAAAAGTATAACTATATAGTAGGACTACTGGCACAAAGGTGACGTTGATAACGGCCAGTTTGTTGAACAACTTCGAAAACGAACCCAAGAAAGCGTGTGCCTGTTGGGTTCAGACAATGGCTCATATTGTCAAAGGAGAATATTATTACACAAGGAATACAACTTATGCCTTATGTGTATGTTTTTTATAAAGAATACTAATGAGAAGTATTTTATAAAATAGAAACTCGATGCACTTGACGTGTTATGGGTGATTTGATAAGCTAAAATGCGTATTAATTATTCACCATAATTGTCTTTCCTTGAAAAATTGAAAATATGAATTAAAAGTCGAAGTTTTTGCTCGCTGACATCAATGGCTGTTTGACTTGATCAGGGAATTAATCTTCTTATTTAAGGAATTTACTGGACTTCCTCTGGCGGATGGGGGAGGAACGATTGAAAAACGAAAAACAATACGAGTTCTAGAAGAAATCTTTCCCATTTAAGAAATTTCTGTTATTACATCACAAGATGTCACTTTCGTTTGGCACTAGATTTCGAATCCAAGGAACAAAAGTACATTACTATGAAATATATCATTGATTTTACATTAAATATTGCAGGTTTTTTGTCATTGAAGTTTGCTTGTACGTCACCCGTTAATGTTATTTAAGACCTACATGTAAATCCATAGCACAAAGTGTCTGCTAATTTATTATCTATTCCTCTATAAACGCATGAATTGGAACCCATGCCTACACTGCTATAATTAATGTGGTCCTGTTATTTATGTACAGACTAAAGAATGTCCAATTTATATACAGACTAATAAATCTGTAGTCAAATTATAACCTGACCTACTACTTTTTCTTTGTCTTGTGCTAATTGTGTACAATATTATCCTTTCCTAGATGCAGTATCAATACTGTTACGACGTCGTCGCAGCTTTTATGGATTCCTTCGACGATCAGTTGTATGATAATTTTAAAGGTCAAAGGAATTACCAAAATTTTCCTTGTACTTCCGTCAGAGAAAAGGACCATTTAATTACCAAATGTTAAGCCTTACGCAATGGCTTGTGAAATACTAACGATCATTATACAAAAAAGGACAGTCATTTTACTTAGCTGTAGTGTTAAAAACTTTTCAAAATAGTTTCCTGGTGGATTATTTTAGGCCTCTCCAATTAAACAGAAATAGTAATCATGAAATATGAAGTACCTATCTATCCTCATAATACTTACAGATTGACCGATCGTCACGGTTTCGAAAATGATTTCGAAAATGTTTCCTAGGGTGTAAAATTTGGTCTAGAACATAATTGATTTTTCCTACCACCAAAGAAAAACAACGAAGCCATTTACTGATTACAATTCTCAGACTGTGACTCTTTATGTAGGGAGTTTACGAAAACACGACGCCAACGCTAAGGACGACGCACCTTTATAAAGATATTTCTCTTCTAAAACAAAAGAAATGAATAATTTGTGGTTCCTGGAGTAGTCTTCACGCCGTCCTGGCTCCACAATAGATCGAAATTTTAACGATAAACCCAGCTCTTCAAATAAGAAGAACCATGGGCTGTATATAATGACAAGCATTAATTGACTAACCAGTACTGCTTGGAAGCGTTTGTCAGAAAGAGGAAAAACATCCTAAGTTAAGTAAGTACGATTTGCAGCTCAGCTGTAGAATTTAAAGTCATTTGTTTACCGGCTTCGGGGTTGTATCTTTCGTAAACTCTCTAATGTTGGAATTTCATGCTGTCTACTTTCAGGCTCCACCATCCAATTGATTGCTTTATGACTAGTTAACAGGTTGCATCGATTTATCGTTCCTGATCTTACAAAATTAAATATGTATACGTGAGACATTTTAGGTGTGCACCAGTATCGATTGTGTTTACTCGATCAATTATATGTAGTTTGTTAATTTGTACACATGCATGCATGGTTAATTTTCCCAATTACTTTGGTTATAATCATTAAAAAGTTTAAACTTCGTCAGTTTCGTTCGATAGCCTATATAGGAATACATTTTTTAAATAGATCAAACCGTTCAAGGAGAATTTTACGGAGAAATGTGTAATGTATGAAAGAACAAGTCAGCGATCATAAATCATTGAGCAATTTGAAGTCATTAAAAGATCGATCCTTTCACCCCAAATGGATTCTATTGGATAACAAGCAGGACGTTAATTATCTATTTTTCCAGAAACTCTGAGGGTCAACAAATATTACTGTAGAACCGAATTAAGTCTGGTTGGCCTTGATGTTTTGTTTGTCCTTACTTGCATCGGATTAAGCACGTGAAAATGTCGATGTTCTAACTAGGCCTTACTGAACTTGAACCGACTTCTTACAGTTATCAAATTTACAGTAATCGTGCTGAGTTCCTAAAAGAACTGAAGAAACAATAAGCGAGTGTACTATCGTAATAACTCGCACACCGCATTACAAAACGTGTAAACTTTCCAGAACTCTTCAAAGACGTTAGCCTCTGGCACAAACCGCGCGCTTAGGTTTAGCAAAGAACTGATAAAAATCCTACTCAATGAGTGATTAGTCAGAACTGATAAAAATCCTGGTCAATGAGCGGTTGCTGCCCCTTCAAATCTTCGGCAGGAAACATTTATAAGTCAATGAAATATCAGCAAAACCTTGCTAACAGCACGTTACCCTCCCTATCTTTTATCACACCTCTACATATCGGTTAGTTTATATCTCGTTGTGAACCACCTTTTACTAGAACTTGTAATGTTTTCGTTTTTCAATGTTTCCTCCTCCATCCGCAAAACCATTTCAGATGCTTCTGACATGGCCAGATAGCTTAATCAATAGTGCTCTAAGTTCTGCAAAAGGACAAGGTGATTGGCTACATTGTAAGCTCTAGGTAAATCTAAAAAAGTGCAACATGAGTAATGTAGTGGCCATCCTCAATGTTATCACTCTTTGTATTTGGTCATAATTCTACTTTACGAAGTAGAATGTTTGCTTTTAAATGAATGAATGAAAACTTTATTTGATGAGAAAGGCCCCATCACCCAAAGGTGCTTTTCATGAGGTCATTGCTTTTCAAGTACAGTAGTTAATTAAATAATATTGAAAGCAATAGAATACGACAGTACATGTTCATGATAAGACACGGTGGTGATTTTTGTGAGTACAGGTAGGAATAATTCAGGAATAGTTAGGAATAATATTTTTTTCACTCGGCCACCTTAAAAATTACCTTCGAATAGGATTGTGAATAAATTTTATAAAAATTTGACATGGAACCACCCCAATTTAAAGAACCAGGGAACTTACGCAAAATCTAAGAGAGCAGTCATTATTAATGATGGGGGTGGAGCGGAAGATATTTTTAGACACGTGTTAAATACTTCATGAACCCTCATTTCTTAGATGTCAATTTTCATAGCCCCTCAAAAAAGTTTATTAATTTTCATAACCTCCCCACCCTTCGATGAAATTTTACCAAATAAAATCTGTTCTAATTGATAATATCCTAATATAAAATATAAAAGACTTATCTTTTATAGAAAAATAGATGTGTCATGAAAACTTAGATTGTAGGCATTATCTTCGTTAGCTTTCAGCTGAAAATAAATATTGGATGTGTGTTTTCTTTTAATATAATTTCTATAGAGGTAGTATTAAATACACAATCAACATTTGTTTGATCAATGTAGACCATCCCTAGTATTCATGCTCGAAGGAATTCAAAGAGCAACTGTTACTGTTTTAACAATTCTCGCATAAACATGGAATGAAAGTTAGCTTGGCCATTGTAAGAGTCCCCCGTGCCCATGGTGGCTCACTTTGTATAAACTCCTGTTAATATAAACAGAACTGATGAGACTACTAAACCTTTTAGATAGACATTGTAGTTGCCATATGATTGAGAGTAAACTTGACTCATTGTGAGACGATACTGTTTTTCTAGCCGCCCTTTTTGTCATTCTTTCTATCACTAAGAGGGAGTCCATATCAGGTCAAAAATGTTTTGTGACCACCTTCCGCCACATCTCTCACCATTAATAATGACTGCTCTCTAATAATTCGGATCAAAACTGCAAGCCAAAACATATTATAGGCGTGAAACTTTCCAACATATCTCAACAACAAGCCAGTCTAAATTTTTTGAAAAATATTTTTGCCTAACCACGTTAAACTTCGGATCTCCTTCAGTTCCTTGATTTGACCTTCACCCGAATAACAACAACGCCTAAATATTACGTTGCTTAGACTTCTCGCTTCTTTGAAATGTCATCAGCAGATCGACTGTCGCTCGGGCTTTACATGATGTCCCTTAAGTTAGCCACAACGCTAAAGTGGAAGTAATATTTAAAGGCCGAGAAAGAGGACTTTGAAAACCCGGTCAAGTCCGATTACGAGGCCTTTGAATGACTTCTCAAAATCATATTTCAAAAGTCCCTGGACTTGAAATATTATTTCTAGTCCAAGGACTGGAAAAAAACAGTTCAAGTCCTCTGCCCAGTACTTCCCTGGTATTTCAAGCTCGCTCACGTGGTACAATTCTGTGCGTCTGATTGAACAATTTCCTCATGAATTATTAATGAGTTTGAGAACTTTAATTCAACTGAGTGACGCCTTGACACAAACCAACGTCTTGACGCCATTACGATGTTTCTCGCGAAATAATGTCTTACCTGGTTTGCTAAACTTGATTTTAATCGCAGTTGCCATGAAAGTGCTTGGATGTTGTAATTGAACTCGCTGCTTAAACTGTTTTTCTCAATTTTCAAAATGGCCTGATTACAGACATTCCATGCAATATATCTCATATAATATTCCTGCTGTCCTTATCAAACTTTCAGGGCTGATGGTACATGATTGTTCTTGGGGATAAACTAATTCTGTTTGATAGTCACAAAATAATGATGGTTTTAATGACATAATTGTACAAATTCCCGGCATTTGAAAAGTTTAACCTTGATTCCAGCCATACTGTACATAGCAGAGAAATAATTCTAGTTCATACTCTAGGCATTACTCTAGGTTACAAATTAAAAGTTATTCTAGATTTCTACCATCATTTATTGTTTAGTTATCACCTTTTAGATTTACCCTCTTTCCTCAATGGGAGGTGGTTTATCTCGGTTACCATGGAAACAGTTTACAAAAAAGATAATTTTTATCGTTGAAAAACTCCTCTAAACAATATAATATCGGTAGATTTTTATTTTATTTAAAATATTAAAAAAAATTTGTGTAAGACTATGCATCTTAACTATGCATCTATCTTCATCCTTTTGACGTAATATGCGTCTTAAAGCCTTGTTCTTAAGAAATTGCCCGTTTGACATTAGACGAGTATCGGTAGATTTGCCGTATACATCTGTACTAAATGAACCATCCTGTTGAGAAATCATGACATCAAGAAAAGAAATCTATCTCTAGTTAATTCCCCATGCAAGTAAACTTGACAGTCTCGTGATATGCCACACCACGAAAATATCATCCAGAAATCGCCACCATATCCAAGGTATACAAATGCAATTCTCAAGAATACTGTTCTCACGGTCAGCCATAAAAGTGTTAGCATACGCCTGAGTAAACTTCGTACCTATTGCTGTACCCAACTTTCGATTATAAATTTTTTTGTCTTCAAGTCAATTAGGCCCTTACTCAACATAGCGCCAAGGCTTCAAGTAACATGAGAGACGTTTTCTACAGGATCATCTTTAACCCCTTCGTAAACAGTTGGATCTCAAAGTTGGTTAAACGCGTCCTCAAACACGGAACGAGTTCATAGATAGAGGCTGAGTAGCTCAGTTATTTAATATCAAAAATACAGCAACAATCTTATTGACTGGTGTTGGATGCCGAATTCATTTGCATTTCCTACTATGAATAATAAACTACAGTAAATTTCATCGACGAGGTTGAAATATTCGTGCCTTGTATTTATAATTTCCTTCTTTTCACTTAGTGAGTACGTTACTACTAGGTTCTTTAGCCTCTAAATTGTCTTTTGGCGGATAACTGAAGAATCTAAAGCATTACTTTTAACGTCATGTTTCGAGTCATGTTTACATGTTAACAAACTCGCTGTGCTATAGCTATTACACTAGAATGCATTATAAGGGGTCTTCTCTCTTAATCATGGTTAATCATGATTAGTGTTTAGTTTTCGCCAATCAGGATCAGAGAACAAGAATTTAACTACGTTTTAATCACCCGACTGCTGACTTGATTGATTTTTATACAAATGACCCTGATGTCCACACAAGCTTTCAAACTTTCTTTTGCTTCAAATTTTAAAAACCTGCCTCAACTCTACTTCCACGTTGGAGAAAATAATGAAGAAAACACTTTGGAAGAGGAGAGGAAATTACAAATAACCAGAAACAATTTCTTCACACTTGGCGAGCAAAGCCGCTGGCACGATATGATCAGAGGTTAGCACAAAGACACTTACTTCGCTCTTTCGCACTCTTTTTGCGTTCTCACATTGTCACTGTTGTTCGAGGGATCAAGACAATGTCAAGACGAACTCAACAAGATCTGGCTCAATTACTAACAGAAGCCATAGGCGGTGCGATAAATGAAACCTTGACCACCATCGAAGATCGCACGGTGCAGGTATAACCGTCTTCGTGTGTTTTGAACCTTTTATGTCAAGCAAATAGATATTGAATAAAGATGGTATTACCAAAAGATGACAACCAGTCAAAGGATCCGGAAGTATCAAAGGATTAAAACTTTCGCATGATCAATATTTCATGCGTGGTTGACTTTTGCAGAATAGCTTCATCATAAAATTTTTCCAAATGACATCACTATAAATCTGAATTATAACAAAAATTTAAGATATCAATATATTATTATTATTATTATATATTATTTCACCTTATTTGCGAAAGTTCCTGTATTTCATGGGATACCTTTGACAGTTTTCTTTTTATTAGATATAATGTTATCGTGGCGACTTTTCGTTTCTTTTATCATATTATATATTATATATATATATATATATAATATATAATATGATAAAAGAAACGAAAAGTCGCCACGATAACATTATATCTAATAAAAAGAAAACTGTCAAAGGTATCCCATGAAATACAGGAACTTTCGCAAATAAGGTGAAATAATATATAATAATAATAATAATATATTGATATCTTAAATTTTTGTTATAATTCAGATTTATAGTGATGTCATTTGGAAAAATTTTATGATGAAGCTATTCTGCAAAAGTCAACCACGCATGAAATATTGATCATGCGAAAGTTTTAATCCTTTGATACTTCCGGATCCTTTGACTGGTTGTCATCTTTTGGTAATACCATCTTTATTCAATATCTATTTGCTTGACATAAAAGGTTCAAAACACACGAAGACGGTTATACCTGCACCGTGCGATCTTCGATGGTGGTCAAGGTTTCATTTATCGCACCGCCTATGGCTTCTGTTAGTAATTGAGCCAGATCTTGTTGAGTTCGTCTTGACATTGTCTTGATCCCTCGAACAACAGTGACAATGTGAGAACGCAAAAAGAGTGCGAAAGAGCGAAGTAAGTGTCTTTGTGCTAACCTCTGATCATATCGTGCCAGCGGCTTTGCTCGCCAAGTGTGAAGAAATTGTTTCTGGTTATTTGTAATTTCCTCTCCTCTTCCAAAGTGTTTTCTTCATTATTTTCTCCAACGTGGAAGTAGAGTTGAGGCAGGTTTTTAAAATTTGAAGCAAAAGAAAGTTTGAAAGCTTGTGTGGACATCAGGGTCATTTGTATAAAAATCAATCAAGTCAGCAGTCGGGTGATTAAAACGTAGTTAAATTCTTGTTCTCTGATCCTGATTGGCGAAAACTAAACACTAATCATGATTAACCATGATTAAGAGAGAAGACCCCTTATAATGCATTCTAGTGTAATAGCTATAGCACAGCGAGTTTGTTAACATGTAAACATGACTCGAAACATGACGTTAAAAGTAATGCTTTAGATTCTTCAGTTATCCGCCAAAAGACAATTTAGAGGCTAAAGAACCTAGTAGTAACGTACTCACTAAGTGAAAAGAAGGAAATTATAAATACAAGGCACGAATATTTCAACCTCGTCGATGAAATTTACTGTAGTTTATTATTCATAGTAGGAAATGCAAATGAATTCGGCATCCAACACCAGTCAATAAGATTGTTGCTGTATTTTTGATATTAAATAACTGAGCTACTCAGCCTCTATCTATGAACTCGTTCCGTGTTTGAGGACGCGTTTAACCAACTTTGAGATCCAACTGTTTACGAAGGGGTTAAAGATGATCCTGTAGAAAACGTCTCTCATGTTACTTGAAGCCTTGGCGCTATGTTGAGTAAGGGCCTAATTGACTTGAAGACAAAAAAATTTATAATCGAAAGTTGGGTACAGCAATAGGTACGAAGTTTACTCAGGCGTATGCTAACACTTTTATGGCTGACCGTGAGAACAGTATTCTTGAGAATTGCATTTGTATACCTTGGATATGGTGGCGATTTCTGGATGATATTTTCGTGGTGTGGCATATCACGAGACTGTCAAGTTTACTTGCATGGGGAATTAACTAGAGATAGATTTCTTTTCTTGATGTCATGATTTCTCAACAGGATGGTTCATTTAGTACAGATGTATACGGCAAATCTACCGATACTCGTCTAATGTCAAACGGGCAATTTCTTAAGAACAAGGCTTTAAGACGCATATTACGTCAAAAGGATGAAGATAGATGCATAGTTAAGATGCATAGTCTTACACAAATTTTTTTTAATATTTTAAATAAAATAAAAATCTACCGATATTATATTGTTTAGAGGAGTTTTTCAACGATAAAAATTATCTTTTTTGTAAACTGTTTCCATGGTAACCGAGATAAACCACCTCCCATTGAGGAAAGAGGGTAAATCTAAAAGGTGATAACTAAACAATAAATGATGGTAGAAATCTAGAATAACTTTTAATTTGTAACCTAGAGTAATGCCTAGAGTATGAACTAGAATTATTTCTCTGCTATGTACAGTATGGCTGGAATCAAGGTTAAACTTTTCAAATGCCGGGAATTTGTACAATTATGTCATTAAAACCATCATTATTTTGTGACTATCAAACAGAATTAGTTTATCCCCAAGAACAATCATGTACCATCAGCCCTGAAAGTTTGATAAGGACAGCAGGAATATTATATGAGATATATTGCATGGAATGTCTGTAATCAGGCCATTTTGAAAATTGAGAAAAACAGTTTAAGCAGCGAGTTCAATTACAACATCCAAGCACTTTCATGGCAACTGCGATTAAAATCAAGTTTAGCAAACCAGGTAAGACATTATTTCGCGAGAAACATCGTAATGGCGTCAAGACGTTGGTTTGTGTCAAGGCGTCACTCAGTTGAATTAAAGTTCTCAAACTCATTAATAATTCATGAGGAAATTGTTCAATCAGACGCACAGAATTGTACCACGTGAGCGAGCTTGAAATACCAGGGAAGTACTGGGCAGAGGACTTGAACTGTTTTTTTCCAGTCCTTGGACTAGAAATAATATTTCAAGTCCAGGGACTTTTGAAATATGATTTTGAGAAGTCATTCAAAGGCCTCGTAATCGGACTTGACCGGGTTTTCAAAGTCCTCTTTCTCGGCCTTTAAATATTACTTCCACTTTAGCGTTGTGGCTAACTTAAGGGACATCATGTAAAGCCCGAGCGACAGTCGATCTGCTGATGACATTTCAAAGAAGCGAGAAGTCTAAGCAACGTAATATTTAGGCGTTGTTGTTATTCGGGTGAAGGTCAAATCAAGGAACTGAAGGAGATCCGAAGTTTAACGTGGTTAGGCAAAAATATTTTTCAAAAAATTTAGACTGGCTTGTTGTTGAGATATGTTGGAAAGTTTCACGCCTATAATATGTTTTGGCTTGCAGTTTTGATCCGAATTATTAGAGAGCAGTCATTATTAATGGTGAGAGATGTGGCGGAAGGTGGTCACAAAACATTTTTGACCTGATATGGACTCCCTCTTAGTGATAGAAAGAATGACAAAAAGGGCGGCTAGAAAAACAGTATCGTCTCACAATGAGTCAAGTTTACTCTCAATCATATGGCAACTACAATGTCTATCTAAAAGGTTTAGTAGTCTCATCAGTTCTGTTTATATTAACAGGAGTTTATACAAAGTGAGCCACCATGGGCACGGGGGACTCTTACAATGGCCAAGCTAACTTTCATTCCATGTTTATGCGAGAATTGTTAAAACAGTAACAGTTGCTCTTTGAATTCCTTCGAGCATGAATACTAGGGATGGTCTACATTGATCAAACAAATGTTGATTGTGTATTTAATACTACCTCTATAGAAATTATATTAAAAGAAAACACACATCCAATATTTATTTTCAGCTGAAAGCTAACGAAGATAATGCCTACAATCTAAGTTTTCATGACACATCTATTTTTCTATAAAAGATAAGTCTTTTATATTTTATATTAGGATATTATCAATTAGAACAGATTTTATTTGGTAAAATTTCATCGAAGGGTGGGGAGGTTATGAAAATTAATAAACTTTTTTGAGGGGCTATGAAAATTGACATCTAAGAAATGAGGGTTCATGAAGTATTTAACACGTGTCTAAAAATATCTTCCGCTCCACCCCCATCATTAATAATGACTGCTCTCTTAGATTTTGCGTAAGTTCCCTGGTTCTTTAAATTGGGGTGGTTCCATGTCAAATTTTTATAAAATTTATTCACAATCCTATTCGAAGGTAATTTTTAAGGTGGCCGAGTGAAAAAAATATTATTCCTAACTATTCCTGAATTATTCCTACCTGTACTCACAAAAATCACCACCGTGTCTTATCATGAACATGTACTGTCGTATTCTATTGCTTTCAATATTATTTAATTAACTACTGTACTTGAAAAGCAATGACCTCATGAAAAGCACCTTTGGGTGATGGGGCCTTTCTCATCAAATAAAGTTTTCATTCATTCATTTAAAAGCAAACATTCTACTTCGTAAAGTAGAATTATGACCAAATACAAAGAGTGATAACATTGAGGATGGCCACTACATTACTCATGTTGCACTTTTTTAGATTTACCTAGAGCTTACAATGTAGCCAATCACCTTGTCCTTTTGCAGAACTTAGAGCACTATTGATTAAGCTATCTGGCCATGTCAGAAGCATCTGAAATGGTTTTGCGGATGGAGGAGGAAACATTGAAAAACGAAAACATTACAAGTTCTAGTAAAAGGTGGTTCACAACGAGATATAAACTAACCGATATGTAGAGGTGTGATAAAAGATAGGGAGGGTAACGTGCTGTTAGCAAGGTTTTGCTGATATTTCATTGACTTATAAATGTTTCCTGCCGAAGATTTGAAGGGGCAGCAACCGCTCATTGACCAGGATTTTTATCAGTTCTGACTAATCACTCATTGAGTAGGATTTTTATCAGTTCTTTGCTAAACCTAAGCGCGCGGTTTGTGCCAGAGGCTAACGTCTTTGAAGAGTTCTGGAAAGTTTACACGTTTTGTAATGCGGTGTGCGAGTTATTACGATAGTACACTCGCTTATTGTTTCTTCAGTTCTTTTAGGAACTCAGCACGATTACTGTAAATTTGATAACTGTAAGAAGTCGGTTCAAGTTCAGTAAGGCCTAGTTAGAACATCGACATTTTCACGTGCTTAATCCGATGCAAGTAAGGACAAACAAAACATCAAGGCCAACCAGACTTAATTCGGTTCTACAGTAATATTTGTTGACCCTCAGAGTTTCTGGAAAAATAGATAATTAACGTCCTGCTTGTTATCCAATAGAATCCATTTGGGGTGAAAGGATCGATCTTTTAATGACTTCAAATTGCTCAATGATTTATGATCGCTGACTTGTTCTTTCATACATTACACATTTCTCCGTAAAATTCTCCTTGAACGGTTTGATCTATTTAAAAAATGTATTCCTATATAGGCTATCGAACGAAACTGACGAAGTTTAAACTTTTTAATGATTATAACCAAAGTAATTGGGAAAATTAACCATGCATGCATGTGTACAAATTAACAAACTACATATAATTGATCGAGTAAACACAATCGATACTGGTGCACACCTAAAATGTCTCACGTATACATATTTAATTTTGTAAGATCAGGAACGATAAATCGATGCAACCTGTTAACTAGTCATAAAGCAATCAATTGGATGGTGGAGCCTGAAAGTAGACAGCATGAAATTCCAACATTAGAGAGTTTACGAAAGATACAACCCCGAAGCCGGTAAACAAATGACTTTAAATTCTACAGCTGAGCTGCAAATCGTACTTACTTAACTTAGGATGTTTTTCCTCTTTCTGACAAACGCTTCCAAGCAGTACTGGTTAGTCAATTAATGCTTGTCATTATATACAGCCCATGGTTCTTCTTATTTGAAGAGCTGGGTTTATCGTTAAAATTTCGATCTATTGTGGAGCCAGGACGGCGTGAAGACTACTCCAGGAACCACAAATTATTCATTTCTTTTGTTTTAGAAGAGAAATATCTTTATAAAGGTGCGTCGTCCTTAGCGTTGGCGTCGTGTTTTCGTAAACTCCCTACATAAAGAGTCACAGTCTGAGAATTGTAATCAGTAAATGGCTTCGTTGTTTTTCTTTGGTGGTAGGAAAAATCAATTATGTTCTAGACCAAATTTTACACCCTAGGAAACATTTTCGAAATCATTTTCGAAACCGTGACGATCGGTCAATCTGTAAGTATTATGAGGATAGATAGGTACTTCATATTTCATGATTACTATTTCTGTTTAATTGGAGAGGCCTAAAATAATCCACCAGGAAACTATTTTGAAAAGTTTTTAACACTACAGCTAAGTAAAATGACTGTCCTTTTTTGTATAATGATCGTTAGTATTTCACAAGCCATTGCGTAAGGCTTAACATTTGGTAATTAAATGGTCCTTTTCTCTGACGGAAGTACAAGGAAAATTTTGGTAATTCCTTTGACCTTTAAAATTATCATACAACTGATCGTCGAAGGAATCCATAAAAGCTGCGACGACGTCGTAACAGTATTGATACTGCATCTAGGAAAGGATAATATTGTACACAATTAGCACAAGACAAAGAAAAAGTAGTAGGTCAGGTTATAATTTGACTACAGATTTATTAGTCTGTATATAAATTGGACATTCTTTAGTCTGTACATAAATAACAGGACCACATTAATTATAGCAGTGTAGGCATGGGTTCCAATTCATGCGTTTATAGAGGAATAGATAATAAATTAGCAGACACTTTGTGCTATGGATTTACATGTAGGTCTTAAATAACATTAACGGGTGACGTACAAGCAAACTTCAATGACAAAAAACCTGCAATATTTAATGTAAAATCAATGATATATTTCATAGTAATGTACTTTTGTTCCTTGGATTCGAAATCTAGTGCCAAACGAAAGTGACATCTTGTGATGTAATAACAGAAATTTCTTAAATGGGAAAGATTTCTTCTAGAACTCGTATTGTTTTTCGTTTTTCAATCGTTCCTCCCCCATCCGCCAGAGGAAGTCCAGTAAATTCCTTAAATAAGAAGATTAATTCCCTGATCAAGTCAAACAGCCATTGATGTCAGCGAGCAAAAACTTCGACTTTTAATTCATATTTTCAATTTTTCAAGGAAAGACAATTATGGTGAATAATTAATACGCATTTTAGCTTATCAAATCACCCATAACACGTCAAGTGCATCGAGTTTCTATTTTATAAAATACTTCTCATTAGTATTCTTTATAAAAAACATACACATAAGGCATAAGTTGTATTCCTTGTGTAATAATATTCTCCTTTGACAATATGAGCCATTGTCTGAACCCAACAGGCACACGCTTTCTTGGGTTCGTTTTCGAAGTTGTTCAACAAACTGGCCGTTATCAACGTCACCTTTGTGCCAGTAGTCCTACTATATAGTTATACTTTTTGGGATTGTCTGCTTCGACACATGTACATTAGCTTCAAAACGTGGTTTTAAGCTGTACTATTCATACCTCATTCTGAACCATTTCTTGCCTTTGCGCCTGTAAATTTCTAACAGTCATCACCAAGTCAAGGCTGTTCTCCAGCTTCACTCTTTCAATGGCCGATACGATGGCACAGAATGATCCTGTTCGTCCGGAGCCATCACTAAAAGGTAACAGGAGAATACATAGCAAAACTGTATTTCAAAAAATATTTTTTTCCAAACTCGAGGTCGGTCATTGAAAGTCTCGGTAACGTATCTACAGGATAAGTAATTGTACAATGAAATATTGCCAAACCGGAGCTATTTGGTTCTTCTTTGGTTCAGCGTTCTTCTTGTTTTGGACTACCGTACTTTGGATGAATTTATTCACTGAAAGCGGAGTTATCCATCCGATGCGAAGCCGTCCATACTTCAAAGAATCTATCTCTTATTTAAGAACCTATTTCTGTTCTATGAAAGATAGTCAATAATTATTGAACGAAGTTGAGCACGATGGAGAGGGTGTTAAATGTAATGAGCCAATTTCTGATACCGATAACGCCCTTAAACAATTCTCGCCACCACGTGGAATAACATCGATGCAAATGACACAGTCTTTGCGTTTCTGACAATATTTGCTGTCAAACTGAAACTTTTATTACGCAGTTACGGGTGCGGAAGTGCCGATAGTATACAACGAGTACTAACACGCGATGATAGGTTTGTAGAATTTCAAAATAACGATCAATTGCTTGGAAAAGAGTGGCTAAAAACATTGTGTCTGTCGATATGACTTAATAATTTAGCACCATTTAAAATTAGCAGTTGGTTTTTAGCAGTTGGCTTTTGGCACCGACATAATCACTCCAACAGGCTTCCTGAAACCTGGTCGTGTAGCTGTATAAAATGTTTTGTACTTAACCACTTCATACTAACCGTTATTGTGCAACCACAAATTGATGCAAAAAGAACAAAAGAATAAAAAATGTAGAAACAATAATAATTTGCATGAAAATACATTCATGAAAAGATTTAATAAGGCTAGGGTCGGGATGCTAATTAATATGGACAAAAAGTGAGATCAAATGAAAGCCATTTATCAGATAGGTCTATCTAGCATTTATATCACATTTAAGTGATATAATTGCTAGATAAAAGTAATGTTTAAAATTTTGATGTCCATGTTATATCTTAAGTAAGGAGTGTAAAACTTAATTGTTTTTGATGTTTGTTATACGCACGCTCAAGCTAGCCTACTCAGAAAACTTTCTGAGCCCCTGACGGGAATCGAACCCGTAACCTTCTGATCGCCGGTGAGATGCTCTAAACATTGAGCTGCTCTAACCATTGAGCTACATAGACTCAGATGGTGAGCGTAGGTTACATTTATATACTAGTTCGTATAGATGGTACTGCCAGTCTGCAAGTCTCGATATGTCGCCTATTTATTTAGTGATAATACATGATGTTATAAAAAATGTGGTAGCTTGGTTGTTATATGATGTTTGTTATACGCATGCTCAAGGTAGTCTACTCAGAAAAACTTTCTGAGCCCCTGACGGGAATCGAACCCGTACCTTTTTGATCGCCGGTGAGATGCTCTAACAATTGAGCTACATAGACTCAGATGGTGAGCGAAGGTTACATTTATATACTAGTTCGTGCATCAATGGTTAGAGAACCTCACCGGCGATCAGAAGGTTACGGGTTCGATTCCCGTCAGGGGCTCAGAAAGTTTTTCTGAAATCACTCCTTTGCTGAACGACAAAGATTTTTACTCTAAAAAAACGTTATTAAGGTATCTTATCATTTAGTTTCAAACCTGCAGTGGACGGTTACCAACGTATTTCCAGAAAACCGTTGAGCCCTCTCCACTTCCGCCAAAAGCTGTAGGATCGATGGTGCTCCTGGAAGACCGTCACGTGACCAGCCAAGGAAGTGAAAATGCGTCACCTCAAACGGATTGCCTTTGGTATCCTTTATTAGAAGCGTAAAGTCAAAATGTGAGCCAGGCGATCTGACCACAAGCAAAAGGCCCGCTACTAGCAGCACAATAGAAATCCAGTGTCATATCTTAAATCAGTTGAAACGTCCTGTGTCTGTGGTAAAACTATTTGAAATTTTGTATTAGTATTCAGTGAAGGGAAATGTATATCCATTACAAATTTAAGAACAGAATTTTGGATAGCTCGTGAAATATTTACGAATTTAGAATAGAAAATGGATTTCTGTTTGACAACTAGGCCCAGTCCACTTTCGTGTTCGCAGGTCACATGGAGAGATAGATAGAAACCGACATACACAAGAAACTTAGGTACGAAACTGCTATTATACGAAAAGTATGCATATGTTTACGAAAAAGAAAACATTTTGGTTTTCCTATGGAGTTCTAGAGACAAGTGTAGATTCCTGGGATGACGGGTATTATCAGTGGCAGCACTAACCCAAAGGAGGAGTACATTCCTTATTACGAGGCTTTTTTGCTAAAAAATGTTCTAAGTTTACTTTATATGATAACCTGCAGAAACAAGAAAAAGAGTACTCCTTTTTTTGGTCAAGAAAGCATAAATTCTCCTGAAGAGATAAGGATGGTGTATGTGATAGCGTGAACGTGAAATTAACCAAGCGCGAGACGCGTATAAGCACTGGCCTCGGGATCTCCGTGCTCCAATTAATTGTTGGCTAAAATAAACGATCGTTACATGCTCGCAATTAATAAGGTCGATGCATCAAAATTGTACGTTTAAATCTACCGTTGAAACCGTCGAGTTTGGCTGACCAAAACATGAATTGGGTTTCGGCACGTTTGAAAAGGGTCTCAGACTTCGTTCATATTATTTGTCCATAAACCTTATTTATTACCTTCGTGGGGAAGAATTAATATTCTGGTGTTCTGATTTTAATTTACAAGCTTTGAGAGCATTTTATAAATATTTTTATATCAAATAAGCTTTGTCCAATTCCCACCCATTTCCTGATTTTATACACACCTCGTGCACGGATTAGATCTTTAAATTCAAGTTTTAGCAACACTTGAATATAATGAGTTGGAGAGTAAACTTACCCGGGTGTCGGTCAATTTAAACTTCCTGATAATAATTCCCGAAACTGCTAAATCGTTGTTAATTCCTTCAAATGCTACGGTGATTGGACCGTAAGATGAAAAACCTTCATTAGGCCAGTAAATCCCAAATTTATCCTAAAAGACAAAAAGATTACTGATTAGATTAGAAAGCCAATTGAAAACCTTTGGGACTGCCAATGTTCGGTGTATCTACAACATATTAAGATAAAAGTAGTCTTGTGGATCTTCTCAGATTTTTGAAGACCATAGCGTTTTCCTGTAATAACCTGTTGGGTATTAAACCTGCAACCTCCTGATTAATAGCCAATTGTCATAACTACTGAGTTGCAACTACTCAGATGCTCAGCGGAGGTTACAATGACTTAGAGTTTGGTAATGATGGTGTGATATGTACTTGAAGTCTCAGGATGTCAATTATATATATACATATATATATACAAACGTGTTGATAGCAAGTATCGTGTGTAAAATCATATACGAAAGAGTGCTCAATGCAAACGCAG
>JBAHVQ010000224.1:382638-397904 GCA_036872915.1 Nanipora kamurai | reverse complement strand
TAAACATACGTTAGTATTCTGTGATACACTAGGTTGATTTGCCCCAGCTCGGTTAAAATTCAAGATGGCGTCGATGCTGCATTCTCTCGATTTAGCCGCACGTCGACGCCGACATGGACGCCATTTTGGCGATCTGTCAACCCAGAATATCCCAGAAGGCCTACCATGTCTAGCTGGGACTTAGTCTCCACGAAGTTTCTGAAGTGGTGAATTTTAAATGATGATCAATTAACCGATAATAGGAGGACCTGGCAAAGGCGGTAAGGGAATGGGAATACGCAAAAGTTAAAATAAGCAAAACGCTAGTCAATAAGGAACACAAGCCAGTGTATTTATGTACCCATGTTAGACAAACACAAATTTGTAAAAGGATTAAGGTTGTTCAAATTATATCAGATGATGACTACTCGAAGAAGGTCAAGCTCTAACTTTAGCCGAGACTTCATGTAAGCAAAAGATATCGGATGAAGGGACCTGGAGTAAAAATAACAGAACACATTCTGATTTGCTTTTTACTGGGTAAATAATACTTAGACTTCAAAGGCTGAGAAATGGAGTATATCCTTGCTCTATTAGATTATTTTAAAGTAAAGAAGCACTGGTGAAGGAATGTGTATTTAACTTGAAACCAGTTATGTGTATGCCTGATATGATATCTTCTATATTTCGTTGCTTTACTATCATTAGAAAAACTATTACCAACGCTTTGCGAGTCTTCATTGCAGGTTGTGTTGAACTTGGATTGTTTTGTACCCATAAGGGTTAACTTGATGAACTGTGTGAAAATTGAATACTAAAATGATTCAAGCACTCTGTTCACGTGTCATCGTGATTTAGACCCACGTGTTTACTGACAACACCAAAGAATCACATAGTGCTCTCGGCTATGCTTGATGCAGTATTTAATTTCTTGTTACTTTTAAGTGAACTTGGGGTTGTAAATCCTATGGGCAAACTTACATGAGTACCTGAACGCTTAAATAGTAAAATACAATAACATAAGTAGTATTCTTTGAACAAGGGGTGGGAACTTTAATTTCAACATTTTACAAAAATTGTTTATTTTATGGTTGTCCTTAATTTATTCCAACTTGCATGGGTGCTGTAAAAATAATTACAATCGACCATTTTAAGGCTTCTGGGCATTGCAAACAGTATTACATTCAGTCAGTTTTAATTTGTAGTTACCAAAATAAGCTCAACACGTTTGTAAATCCATACATGGTTTTAGAGAGAGCATGGCAAGTTTAATCTAGCCAGAACGCTCACACTTCGAAGGTAACATCCTGATAGATCTACTGAACATTATGAACTCTAAGTTTACCTCATACCATTTATCGCATTTCTCACCAGAGAGTGACATTCTTTTTAGGACTCAAAGTTGCACCGATTGGTCGCGCGTTACCATTGAATTTCTGACTTTGGTACAAAAAACATATAATTGCACATGTGCGCCTTGATAGCCTGGGTTTTGTGCTACTTAAGTGCTACTTTGACTCATCTTTCCAAGTACGGTAAACTCACTCAAGCGATACAGCAAACTTCAGGTTGATCCAGGCAAATCCAACGTGACAACGATATCGATCATCAGAAGGTTACAAGTTCGATTAGCGTCTAGGGCTCAGAAACCGTTTTTCTGAGAGCACAAAAAAGTTGACGAAAAAAGTTGACGAACGTTTGCTGGTCGTCTGATATACTCCAAGCACCCACGTGAATAAGATTTCTGCGTTCAGCATTCAACGTTTCCATCTTTATTATCATATCGTTGCTTCCGCTTAGGCAGTTCATATGACGAACCTGCAACTTAGCTCACCATCTGAGTTTTGGTAGCTCAATGGTTAGGGCGTCTCACCAATCATCAGAAGGTTTCAGGTTCGATTCTGGTCTGGGGCTCAGAAATTGTTTTTGTGAGATTACGAGGTTGGCGAACGTTTTCTGGTTGTCTGGTATACTCCAAGCTTTCACATGAACAAGATTTGTGTGTTCAGCATTCAAAGTACAACTACTCTTTTTTCCACTCTATGTCACCAGTCGTTGAACTTTTGTTTGATTTATCACTTTGACCAAAAAGCATCATTTTAGAACGATTAGAGCAGCTTAGCAATGATTACCACTTTGAATGCTGTTCTACCCTTAGTAAAATTGAAAAATCTGTTTATCTCGCCGAGTTAATCTTTTCTTTTTTGTTATAAACTTTGAAAAATTCTCCAAACAACGTTGCCATTCAGTAAAGTTCTATGTGTTTTGTCACCTATGCTTGTTTTGTCATGCAGAAGCATCATTTATAGGAGTATATATTATATCACTTCTGTTTGAGTGCGCATGCTCCTCAAGCTTTAAACTCAGAAAAGCTTCTAAGTCCCTGATGCCAATTGAAACCGGTGACTAGGGGCTCTGAAACTTTTTTGCATTATAGCTTGAAAAGCATTCCCACTTAAGACTCACATCACCAAGCTTCTACAATCTGTGCAATCCTGTTCCATACGGTGAATTTATGTGGATTCAACTCAGTAGGCGAGGCAGCATGTTTCAATTACGAGTCAGCGCAGTAAGTAAACTTTGCGCGACTACGTGAGTCTAGACTACGTGTAGCTCAAGAATTGGAAGATTGGGGAGTCTCACCAATGATCAAAAGGTTACAGGTTGCATTTTCTTCAAGGGCTCGATAACTTTTCTGAATAGCTTGAGGAACACAATAAATCAGAACAGGCATCGAGGATTTTAACTAGTGCGACAATTTGCGATCATTTAACACTGAAGTGCATCCCTAGTTTAAAATTCTTACTGTATATTTTCCATTTAGGTTCTGTAGTTTCTACAAGAAAGGAGGAATTAAATCATATTCTGGATCAGTTTAATATCCAGGTATTGTACGTGGCTATTTTCGTTTACTGATTTGTCGTAGTTGATTCTAAATTATTAATATAGAGGTAGCACGCTCAGTGGAAACCAAACTATACATAGGAGAGGAAAAGTTTTTGTCACGTTTGTGTGCAATGTCGTGTATACCTGAGATGCATTTACGAAGATTTATTATACTCCTGGGTATACCTCTCAATTAAGGCATACTCTTGCATATACACGTCGATTTCAACTCGTTTTTGCAACCCATTACTTAACTTATCCTAGCTACAACCCTCGTTACCACGTTGTGACGTCATCTGTGCGTCTATAACTGAATATGCCAAGTCAGGGCCAATATATATTACTGTAAATGATCGGAAGGACTTTAATAATCCATATGCTATGGGACATCTGTCATTGTTGCGCTTAATATTCTCTTTAGAAGTTTTGCAACTGACATCAGATGCATATCGTAACTTACTTTGCAGAGTAGTCTGATTAAGTATTTGGTTTTAATTCAGAAGGTGTAGGGGACACAACGTATCAAGGATAAAACATTAAATATTTTAAACAGATGACAAATTTGACAGCTTTTTTGTAAAATAAAGCATGTGTTTTTTTATGAGAATAACGTAGGCAGTTTAAACTTTAATGAAGAAGGGATAAAAACATATTTTAAATTTTAACTATACTGAGTCTAATTATACCAAAAATATATCTTATGCCAGTCATTGATCTTATTTTCAATGTTCTGTTTCGCTGAATATCCAATTACCGGTTGTGTGCGATGTGTCCTGAAAATCTTTAATCTATAAATCATTGGCTTTTTGTAACCTACCGGTACATAATAAGGCCTAGTATCCAATACACGCCCTTCTCTAATAAATGCCTCTCCCTAATAAAGCCCCCTTTGAGAATGTAAGACACCATAAGTAGTTATTTTAATAATTAAAACATTTAATGTCATTTACATTAAGTTTTTATTAGATAAGGTTGTTTGTAGGTCATTGACTGTTCGTATTCGAATTCAAAATGAGTATATGTATCTTTGATACGCGTCAGTTCTTCATGGAGAATCCTCGCACAAACTTTTGACTTGGTTCTGGCTTTAAAGATACCTGGTACGACTAGACCCACCTCTCGTTTTCTTTTACCACAAACTTCTACTTCGACGATGTTTCCTTGCAGTGCGTTAAGAAATGTTGCAACAATGCATTTGTTATCTGTACGAAGTTAAAATGTTTTAATTAAGCGCCCCTCTCAAACAAACGTCTCTCTCTAATAGACGCCTCCTTCTGAAATTGTTTTTTTAAATAAACGCGCAGGGCGTTTAATAGAATAAATACGGTAGCCATGTATTCAGAGGTATTTTTCATGTTCAGTTCGACCGGCGAAGAAAAATAGGCTGAATTCGTTGAGTTAAAAGTGAGAAATGGACGTTGACATCTACCTCCGTGTCATGTACGATCCGTAGGTGTCTCGAGAACAAAAGAACAACAGTGTCACTGAAATGTGCGTTTTGGATTTTGCCGTTCATCTGGGATCTTGTTTCTGGAAGCCGACAACATGCTTGTCTGAGAAACGTCATATTTCTTTTCATCGAAGTATCAGTTTGCGATCGATCGAGAATACACCAAACTATACTTTAAAGTGTTCTCTACTTCAGATTCCAGTTCAGACAGCCAAAATGACTCAGATGTAAACTTACTCCGAATTACGTTATCGAAATTGAAGAATCAAAGACGAATTCGAAGTAAACCAGCAGTCAACTTTCACTTCAATGTGTTGCCTTTGTGAAGATGACTCAAAATGGATTGTTTCGTAGAAAGGCGAGGTGACAAGGTGCTCGAGTCAACTGAGTTGGGCGACAATCTCGTGTATCTTTTTATCACAGTGTTAGGGCCGTTCATACAAGAGAAAATAAGCCGCGATAACTCGTATAAATGGTCCTTAGTGAAGCTGGTCAGGACCAAAGTAAGCCGCGGTTGATTTAAGTCGCGAAAACGCTCGTATAAACGCACTGTTTTCGTCTTATTTTAGCCCATGGTTTATATTAGCTGCGGCTTGTTTTCTCTCGCATAGACGGCCCTATTTGGGTTCGGGCGATACGAATAGCGACACTGACGTCTGGTGTACTTCGTCTTCGATTTCGGTAACGTATCCCGGAGTAAAGTTTACGTCTAAGTTATGTTGGCTATCTGCACTGGAATCTGAGGCTGAGGACATTTCAACTGATACTTTGATGAAACGAAATATGACGTTTCTGGTTTCTTACATAAGTGTCACCTTTGGGAAACAAAATGCCAGATGGACGATGAAATTCAAAACATTTCAGTGAATGCCTCCGCCGGTCGAACTATGGATCGTTGTTGCCAAAAAACCCCAGCATACACGAATATTCCAGCAAAAAAGATTGGGTGTACTTGAGATAGGCATTTTAATGTAATGTAAGTTTTATCTTACTGTTGTTGTTGTTTAAATTAAACGATTTTATAACTTTTATTTTAAAATTTTCCCAAGGGAACAAAAGCGTGCAGCTTGTTCTTGCCTCTTGACAAGCTTGAACATGGTTGTCCAACTAACAACATTGCTCATGCCTGGTTGAGTTGCATTAAACAACCCTATTAAGTCAGCAGTGTTGTACATACGTGATACAACATGTTCGGGCAAGACGAAGTAACAAGAGTGAGCAGCAATGTTACACGAACTTGGTTGTTGTATCAAGCTGGATTTCACTTGTTCTAACACAAATGACCTTGCATGTTGAAACATGACTGAACAGTGTTGTTATTTTACTATCGTGATGACAAATGTGAGATTGTTAAAATGTGCGATTTTTACGTGTGTAATTTAAGTCTAGTTGACAGTTATAAGGAAACTAGTCCTATGGTAAACGTGACGATGATTCGCAACGTGGGTGTCCAATAAAATAAATCTAATGATTATTTGTTAACCGAATGTGTGGTGACGTATTTGTCCAAGAGCTTCATATAGACTGAGGGACGAGAGGAGCGGGGTAGAAGTGAAAACCCGAAAACAAATACTTTCTCGTACAGAGGTTAATAAGCAATTTATTATGTGACTTTTGGGTCAGTCTTTGATCGGTTTTAATGCTTATCTTGTTTTGTGAGGTGATGGTTTAGGTTATTTATTCGTCTAATATTCTGGTTAAAATCACCAAGAAAGATTTTTTGGTCAAGTCATGAGCAACGTCTTCGTTTATCCCTTGTAAACCTATCTGAATTTGGTTTGCCCTGGAAATTTTTTTGCCAAAGCTTACCAGTCTGTACGCAAAATGGCTATGCAACAAATCAGTATACGTCTTTTTGCGTACAGACTGGATAATGAGTTCAACCATATAATAATCGGGTTTTCTATTTACTTGAAAGCAGACGAACTGTTTTCAGAAAGTCGAGTAGCATTCTGTACTTTCTGCGACTCCTATGTAATCTTTAAGGAGTTTGTAAGGAATGCGGCTTGACCAACACCGCTGTGAAACGCAATACTCTATTTATTTGTATTTGTGAAACGATCTTTCTGCGTTATGTTGCCCGCTTTCAAACCGCACGATTTTTAGATTCTTTTTCATTTAATGCATATCTGAATATCATTAAATTTCAAAGAAGCAATCAATGCAGTCATTTAATGGGGTGTTCGTGGCACAGTGGTAGTGCACGTGCCTCTCACCTCTGTAACTTGGGTTCGATTTCGCCTCAGTGCGGTTTTCTGATTAAAGTTACTATGGTCACATGTGAGAAGAGTGTTGTCCCGTTTGATTCTACCAAACATCGCAAGTTTTCTCCGGGTACCCCGGTTTCCTCCTATAACACTGGACCATGAGGGATGACCCTTTCTTGACCTCTAGGGAGAGCAGCGTAGTTTAGCTGATAGGGTTATCCCGTATAAATAAAAACAAATGAACTGTAACGGATTAACGACTCTACTGACCTAGTAGTTTCCTTGTAGTCGGGAAAATGTTCAGAAATCAAATAATGATATAACGCAGTAGTCTCCTATCTCGTTTCTGTCCTACAAGCGTCGCCCCAATGCATGCATATAGCATTCGGTGCTGGGTTGGCCAGCTCTGCTGACAAGGGCCGTAACTACGCATGCGTGGCCGTCAAGCTCGTGGCATGGAAAAGGACGAAGGGAAGAATGAGGTGATCTCGACCAGTGCGGAATCTGATGGTGAACTAAGGTTTTCTTTTCACTGCGGAACTGTATATTCGGGAGTTTCCAACGTTACCATCTTCAGTAATCTAATTAGTGTTCTGTTTGTTTTAGATTGATAATCCGGTTTCTATTCTGAATCAAGATACAAGCAGAAATTTTTTATGTGTATCAAATCCAGAGTTGAAATATAAGGTGGGTCATACCGTTTTTGAAAAATTTTAGATGAAAAAAGGTCAGTGAGTTAAGGAGTGGAAGTCTTTAGTGATATTGCTCTGAGCAACGGTCTTGGATTACAGCTGATATAACACTATATAGTTCATCAAAAAGATCCTCAACCCTGCTACAAATTATGTAGTATTCTCAGTCAATGTCCCATTAGTTCATTCGAGACACCGAACCTTAAAAAGAAATCAAAGAAAATGCGGAAAAAGAGGCGGATTTCATCCTGATTGTGAGATACCAAAGATCTGAGAAATTTTCAATACGGGATCTGAGCTTAAGTTGAACGTTTTGAAAATCAAGCTCCACAAAATGTATCTAAACTCAACATACCATTGTTTGTAATAAAGTGAATGGTTTGAATCTGGCGAATCGTTCAGGTAGGTTACTTAAAGTTGGTTAAGCAAAGCCATATCACTTTTATTGGTCGTTGTTTACACCGGGGGGTCATTCCCTACGGCTTCAAGTACTCCTTCAACTCCTTGTCATTTAATCTACCTGTTATGTCGCACCACCATTCTGATTCCATAGAGTTGGCTTGTTCAAAACATTCTCCCCGTTTGATGCGCATAACCATTAAATCTATGCCGATTTATATCCAACACATTGATGACAATATTTCGCGATGCAAAACGTTCCGTTACCAAGTTTGTCAACCGATGGTACTCAACGATATTATAGATAACATTGGCATATTAAATTCTAAACTCTTTTGGTGTCTTAAAGACGCCAAGGCGTCCAATTTGGCCAAATTGCTGGGATTGTTTTTACCATTACCTTTATCTGACTCCGAGAGGTCTGTTCTTGCGAAAGGTCTCAAGTTCGTTCCCAATTTCGGGCCCATTGATCTGTTTCCAGTGAAAGAGGATACAGAAACTTTTTTTCACCGCTTACGTTTAAGAGCTTTTTTTCACAATGAAACTGTCTCTTGTAACAAAGATATTTTTTGAAACCATTAATCCTAGGAAATCTTGTTGGTCTCCACCAGAAGGCCAATTTTCATCCCTCGACCTTTTCATTCGCCAATGCCGTCATGAAATTGATAAATTACAAACCTCGCGCCTAAAGAGACCCAGCAATCTCGGCTAAGCCGAACTTTTCGCTTTGAAATCGTTGCGGTGTCGGGATGATATTGTCACTAAACCTGCTGACAAAGGTGGTGCTGTTGTTGTCTGGAGAGCTGACTTTCATCAACAGGAAGGCCTTCGGCATATCTCACCAAAAATTAAAACTACAATCAACAAGTTTATTCAAGCCGGTGCTTTGCTTCAAACCTTTTATTTACGACTCCGAGATCTCTAGTAATATATTCCCTACCTAAAATTCATAAACCTAATAATCCTATTGTAGGCCTATTGTTTGCGCTTGTAGTTGTCCTACGGAAGTTATTTCCAGTTTTTTAGATAACGTAATGTATCCCATGATTAAGAAATTACCTTCTTATATCAAAGACACCAAACATGCCTTGCAGATTTTCGACAAAATCCGTTTCACGAGCCCCCACAAATTTATTTTCAACATGGACGTCCAATCGTTATGCACAGTCATCCCTCATCGTGATGGTCTTGAAGCCTTAAAATTCTTCCTTGACCAACGCACCGTTTTAGAACTGCCCACTGCTACATTACTTCGTTTGACGAAACTAGTGCTTACCCTCAATAATTTTTCGTTTGATGGTCAGCGTTACCAGCAAATAAGCAGTGTAGCGATAGGCACCAAGATGGGCCTAGTTACGCTAATTTATTTGTTGGTTATGTTGAAAAACAAATCTTTGAACGATTCACAGGTCCCATCCATGATTTCGTCGGCAGATTAATTGATATTGTTTAGGTACAGCAGCATGCTCACGTACGGATTTACAAAGGTTCATCAGCTTTGATAATGACTTCCATCCAGCGCTTAAGTTCACGTAGGAAATCAGCGAAACTTGTGTATCATTCCTAGACATTTTACTTTCAATTAAAGATGATGCCCTCACAACGTCAGTGTCTTACAAGCCGACTGACTCTCATAGTTACCTTTTGTTTTCGTCCTCCCACCCGAGCCATACTAAACTAGACGCCGCCAGCTAAAAAACGTTCAATGTTTCACGTTCAGACACTCTTAAAATACCTGTGCGACAAAATTCCACTGACAAAGTTCCCTTAGTCCTTACATTTCATCCTTTTAATTAAAAAAATTAAAGATAAATGTCACTCCGAGTGACGGACCGTACCGGACAAGTAGAGAAAACTCTACTTGACCCGGCAAGGATTCAAACCCGCGACCTTCGGTTTACTAGTCCAACGCTCTACCAACTGAAATGATCTTACTTGGGCTCCTGATATTTCGAAACATACACTAGTTTCCTCCATATCGGGACATTTAAATCCAATCTGATTTTTTTTAAAATCCTATCGAAAATCGCGTACATTTTTTTGCTATCGTGCCCGTTGCTACACATGCGCCTTCCTTAACCCACCACCCAGATTTGCGGCCCAAATTTGACTTCGTAATTCGACATCATTTCACCTCATCCAATATTTACTGCATATCCTGTAGTAAATGTTGCAAACTCTACATCGGCGAAACTGGCCGACGTCTCTCGCACAGATTTGGCGAACATCTTCTCTCTGTAAAGAACAATGATGTTGATAAACCCGTTTCACGGCATTTTAATAGCACTAACGATTCGTTTACTGATATGAAAATCTGTGCCATCTCACAAATTTCCGGGAGCAACGATAGCAGCAACAGACAAGAAAGACGTCTCATTTTCAAACTTGGAACCATTTATCCCGATGGAATCGATAAGCGCTTTTCTTTCATTTAATCTCTCACTACGCTACTGTTTTTGTCCTGCAGGAGCAGATAGAAATGTTAGCTTGTGAGCTTTATCCTCTCAGATTTTATTTTGGTCATTATTTCAGTTTGTTATTATTTCAGTTTAAGCATTCTTAAGTTCCGGCAGCTTCCCAAACCTTTTGACCATCTACAAGCCTTCAATACTGCTGACGCAGCACTCTAATTTTTATATCATTGTTCAAAAAATACAAGAACTAGTTCTAAAAGAGGAGTGACGACTGGGCTAGGTTTTATGCTAAAAGAAAACATGTGACAAAAGTTAACCAATGAAATGTGAGGAATAACAAATCAACGACTTAGCAACAACAAGGAAATCACTTGCTATTAACGGCGATCAGTTAACCGGCAAGGTCAGAAACCGCATGAGACCTCAAGGGAATAAAAATTAGCATTCGGTAAAAATGATAACAAAACCAAAGGAAAACAGTGTATAAGCTAATGTTTCTACCGCCCATGCTAGATAAAAACAGAAAATTATGAGGTGGCTAAATGAAAGAAAAACTTTCGTTGAGCCCATCGGGATGAGTGGTTCCATACTTGAAAACGAGACGCTTTTCTTGTCTCTTACTGTTATCATTACCACCGGAGATGGATGAGATGGGAGAAACTTTCATATCCGAAGTAGAATGGTTAGCGCTGTTGAAATGTCGAGTGATAGGTTTGTCAACATCGCTGTTCCTTACGGAATGAAGATGCTCGGCAAACCTGTCAGAGAGACGGCGGCCAGTTTGTCCGATATAGAGTTTGGAACATTTATGACATGATATGCAATAAACGACGTTGGAGTTGTAACATAAAATTACCAGTCAATTCGAGGGCATAACAGCGTTGAAAATGTTTAATCGATATTCTTTACAGATCCAGGAAGAATCACGCTTGCTTGATTTTTTCCGTACGTTTTCTGGGAAGTACTTGGCAACAGGGATGAATACTGTTGCATCTTTCTGCGAACAAAATCTATGTCAAATCACTTTCGCTTGTATATAAACCTTATCTTTGCAAAAAGGTATTCCTCTGGCCCCCTCTTCGTACGACCACGTAAAGGACGTGCTTCTGCCTGAAACCTATTTTTTCTTATGAGTACATTGTAAGAAAGGCCTGAAGAAAAATACTTAAAATTTTGCGTCCATATAACAGTGCACCCACAGTAACACAAAAATGTTAGCAAAATTACTCATAAACAAAAAATTTCTGAAAATTTGCACAAAAAGTGTGAATGCATTGATGTTTGGGTAACTGACATCTGCACAGGCAAGCCAGTGAGCAGTTTTGCTTAAAGCTTTGTGTTACTGTGGTGCGGGTGCGTTGTTTTACCTAATTTTAAGAATTTTAAAAAAGTACTGATGTTAGTGACCATGCGGAAAATTAAATGTGACAGTCAAATAACCACAATGAGTGAATTTAAATCCATTCTGATGAATTTTTTATCGGGTTGCAGTTTATTTTTGGTACACATTTTAGAGTACCTGCTGTATCGATGGACCAAGTGAAAATTATTCTTACCTGTATTTCTTCTAAAGTTCTTTCTAAAAGCCACACAACTGGAGCAGATGAGCAATGACTACCTGACAATTCAAGAAAGGCAGGAAGAAATTAAAATCACTCTAGAAAAGAAAAAAGAGGTGAGTAAAAATAATATTTAGCACTGGAAAGGAAAAATATACCTAGTAAGTTTGATGACGTTTCTTGATGTAGACCATTCCAGAAATGGAAAGAGAAGTTCAACAACTTGAAGAAAAGTACAAGGACTTGGAGCAGCTGAAAGTCTTGGAGGGTAAAATTGGGGGATTAAAGAAAGAAATTGCCTGGGCGCAAGTGATAGAACTGGAGAAGGTTGGTCTTCAATGAACAGTGCTTGTTGAACTATGTGAAATATATCATTCAAATAATGGTAAGATACCTGAAACAGGCTCCCAATATGGAGCCAAACGCGTGTATCTTATCGTAAGGACTAAAAAAGGCAGCGATGAAAGTTAAAAAATTGGTAGATTGCCGAACTATTGTTGGAAAATTCTAGCATTTCGAGCTAAATCTCATTGTCGCAGTAAACACGCAAGAGAAAACAGTAGAGTGAAACACATGAGAGAAACACGTTCCACTCTTTGACGAAGGACCTTACTTTAAAACGTTACAATAGTTTGGCAGTTTACCAACCTTTTAAGCTTTTACGCTGTTTTATACAGGCTACGGCAGCATCCTGTTTTTATATGATAGCCCGATGATTATGCAATATTTTAATTGGACGACGAATCTTCCCCAACTAAGGAGAGGAGAAAACCTTACTGCCCACCCCCTTCGTTGCAACCCTGTAGTTCAAGATTTTGTTCAATCTTCATTTGACAAGAAACTGGACATTTCTGAACTGTCAAACGATAAATTCACATTTAACCTACACTGCTGAAGTCTACTGAAAAAGAAGACTCGAGCGGGATTCGAACTCGCACGTTCGGAAATCCGGTCCGCCGCTCTACCTGTTGAGCTATCGAGTCTACAGGGATTGGAGGCGAGTTATTATCCAACTTAAGTGTACGAGTTATTCTCGCAACAACTTAATGCTATCCGCGAGGATGGATGTGGAGTGCACATCCATCGTCTCCAATCTCTGTACACTCGATAGCTCAACAGGTAGAACGGCGGACCGGATTCCCGAAGGTGCATGTTCAAATCCCGCTCGAGTCAACTTTTTCATTTGACTTCAGCAGTGTAGGTTTAATGTGAATTTATCGTTTCATATTACCCTGAGGATGATTTTGAAACTGAACTGTCAAACATTACAAGATTTGCAACAAGGTTTTTTTCCCGAAAAAAAACATGATGGCTTTTTATAGGCAAGAGCAAATGAGCCAAACCTCAAGTTCAGTGGGAGGAACGAAGTCTGACGCTAAGATTATTGTCCTCTAGTTAAAACCTTTGCCTTGCTTCCTGCTGTTGGTAAACCTTAATTTAGTTACTTGTAGTCACCTATATATTCAAGTATCCACCCATAGCGATGCCAAAAAAACTTACCTGTGGGGAGAAAGGATCTCCTTGGAAGATTCCTCTTTTGATGGAAACTGACCTAAGTAAATTCCCACTAGCATATAGATTTGTCCTCCAGCTCTTCATGCTTGTGGTCACAAGCTGCACTAGGTTATCGGCCAGTCCAAAGATCTTAAGTGTTTCCTCAATCCATGTGTGGGGCACCATGGTTTGTATGCCGCCGTTTCGATTTTCTCATAATGGTTTTATCTATGGACAAATGGTCTTTTGTTCCCGTAGACCTATTTTTGCACCCCTTTTGCTCAGGTGAAAGCAACCCATTCCTCTTTAACTGATTGTAAGATTTCGTAGCAAAAATGGCTGTTAGCAATTTCCACAGTAAATTAAGGTATGCTATCGGTCTGTAGTTTCCCACGGCTGGTCCCTTTGCCTTGTCTTTTATTATCAATACTGTCCTTCCCTCAACCATCCAGTCGGGGATATAGCCAACCCGCGCGCAAAAATCTAGGTGGTATGCGATTCGTTCATGTAATGATGACAACTTCTTAATTCAATATCCTTGTATCCCATCTGGTCCTGGGGCTTTCCAGTTAGGGATTCTCTTCATCTGCTTCTTGGCATCACCTTCACTTATTGTTATATTTTCCATCTTAGGGGTGTCTTTTAACTGTGGTTTAACTTTCCCTATCCACTCAGGATAATTGTTGCACGTAGTCTTCAAAACTTTTCTTTCGTTGTATCTGTTCAGCTAGGTGGCTTTTGCGTAAACTCGCTGTTTGAGTTTTTCAATGACATTATGAAGACTACCTTTTTCTTTGATTATGTGTCGACACTTAAGTGTCTGCTTAGCTCTTTCATTCGCATACTTCCATCTGCCTTGGTGCCAACTGTCCATTCTACTTATATCTTTACGGAGCCTTTTGATGTCTCCGTGGATTCTTCTTTGCCAGAACGTTTTTTCTTTTCCTTTTTCTCTCTTGGTTTAACACCTAGCCTTTCTCCAACTAGCAATGCTGCTTCTTTGATTAACTTGCGCATTTCTTCTATATCAAATGTGGGAATATATTTTGAGTTCACTTTGATTCTTTCAGCTTCTGTCTCTGCACCATCATGGTTTCGGAGTTTTTGTGTTTGTAGAGGCTCTCCATTCTCAAATAATTCCTTCAGCCGTCGCAAAAGAGTAACATCTTCGTCAGATAGTTCTCTAGTGGTTCAGATCGTGTGCCTTGTTCCTCCATCTCTGGTTGCTTTTCAAAAGTCTGGCTGTTTTCAAGTTGTCCACTGCTCACATGTGCACTATCATGTCTAACCTGCTGGCCATCATCTTCACTTTTCTACATCTTTCGTTTGATTTCCTCTATTTCTACTGATGTAAACCATTCTTTATTCCTAATGGTCCGTACCTGGCACGTGAGATAATTCTCAGATATCTCAAACATTCCCCTTTCTTTCCACACTCTGAGCGTTCTTTCGCCAACGCCTTTGCCTCCCTCAGCTACCACACTTAGATAATATTAGAATGATACTCTCTTTTCCTGCCTGGTCCATTTCCTTCTCCTCCCATCTTTCTTTTTCCGCTGTGTTGCCTTCCGTCTTCTATAAACGTTGCATCGCTGCGGTTTGGAGTCAGTAGCAGGATAAGGACTGGGTGTTGCCTTCTCCTTACAACAACCCCTGCCGGGCGATACACCGATGCCCGAGGCTTCAGTCCCATATTCGCCGTCACTTTTATCACTATTATGTTACACAGACATAGAAGTAGGTGTTGTAACCCGAACGTGGGTGGCTAAGAGGTTACTAGCACTTACCAAAGGTGCTACCCCAGACTATGATGGGCGGGATCGCCCATTTCCCCCGTGGTAGGCTGAGGCACCAATCTGTCCTACCTCAGTGCCCCAGTTATTATTATTATTACTATTATTTATAAAATAGATATAAGCGAGTCAAAAGTTAAAAATTAAGAGTCCACGGCGTAATTGTTTGATTAAAATATAAGTTATCGGTCAGTTAACTATAAAATCGTTGGCGACGTAGCTGGCTCTCTGACAAACCAAGTTCTAAATTTTTGTTTTTCACTTGATTGAGGGATTTTCTTGTACCACTCATACATGCAATGGCTGTTATTATTACTATTATTATTACTATTATTATTATTACTATGATGTAGTATTTACAACATGAGCAGCGGTGTTGTATCGGATTATACC
>JBAHVQ010000224.1:345374-373396 GCA_036872915.1 Nanipora kamurai | reverse complement strand
AGGGTCGCTACTTTCGGGGGGCCGCTATTTTCGGGGGGGCCGCTACTTTCGGAAAATTTTAGAAGTGTTAAAAATTTGACGTTACTTTCGGGGGGCCGTTACTTTTGGGGGGCCGTTACTTTTGGGATTCTACGGTATGGCAGTAATTTCACAACAATTTAACGCCAAAAAAATTCTCCGTGTGGTTGATTACAAACAGTTGAAAAGCGGCAAACATAACCTGGGTAACCTAAGAAAATGTCGAAAAAACTTACCTTTGTGATGGAATAGGAAAAAATTAATTCCGCAAAACGTTACGGTGAAAATGAATAGATCACTCCCACATCTTCAATAATGATGTTAGTTTTAGGTGACACAATTTATGGCATAAATTGTAGTTTATTTTATTTTAGTTTAGATTAGTTTAGTTTAGTTTAGCTGGTTCTTTCATTTCTTGGTGAGTAGGTTAACTATTCGGTTCAACACCTGAAATATAGGTCTTCAGGGTTCGATTTATAGTTTTGAAGTTGTAACTTAGTTATTCTTCGAATTTTGATTCAAAACTGCCATTTTTGCAATTTACGGCATAAAAGTTAATCAAAAACTACTTGTGCAGCAAGAGTTTTTGGCTGCCGCATCAATTTCCTTCGACATTAAAAAAAATTTCTTCTTACCTCTCGCCCCTGTTGAAACCAAGCCACCAATTTCGCCTCAATTATTTCAAGGCCTTAATCTATGTCTTGGCCTTGGCTCCGAAATAAGTATGGTGACCAACAGATCACTGCAGCTTCCCAAACACAAGATTAAAAACCTGGCCAAAGGAATGCAATATCATTGAACATTGTTGAATTCAACTTTGTTGAATGGTGTTGAAGTTCATGAGTGGTCAAACAACTAAAATGTTGCTTGATGTAAACTTGAACTGTACAATGCATATAATGATGAACGAATGATGATCCCGAATTTTAGGTCAAACAACCCGTTACCTTCGTCTGAGACGACTGGTTGAGCGTGGGTGAGTGGAATAATGTTCAAGGTCGCAGTCATACGAGTTCAACATTGTTGTTCACACATGAGAGCATAAGAAATCGTCAACGATATACTTTGCATCAAACGTTTCATGGCAATTACACCTTTTGCAACATCATGCTTCGCGATGTGACATGGTGGCCAAACAATCTCAACATGTCAAACTCAACATCTTGCATTCTACATTACTGAACGATGTTGAATCGCGATGCTGCATTCGCTTCTCCAGGGCTTAACGCCGCGGATAACGTCTCTCAATAAGGTGATTTCCTACCGCAAACAAAGATAAAGCAAATATTTTTCCCAAGAGTTTTGCTCCTGGTTTACCGCGACCACATTAACTGTAATGGCTGTTTTAATTAACTGTTGTGGCACATTAACTGTAAAGACCACATTAATTGCAAAGCATACTCTTCGGCTTTGACATTAAAAAGGCCTTATTCAATAATTGTTAATATTCTGTATGTCCATCTATACGTAACGTTTTGACAGTTCCCAGGGGGGTAAATTTTCATCGTTTTATTCTTTCCAGGGGAACGACTAGGGATTTTGAAGGGTTCGCGGGTAAAAGAGAGAACGATTTGTACCATTTCAAATGCAATAAATCCACATGGTTTTGGCGAATGAGAGCAAAATACTGTAGTTCACAGGGCATATTTAAGACTTCCCACGAAAAACACAGAAGTCACACAACCCCAACCACCCTCTAGTTACACTGCTGCTTTCCAGCTGTTTTTCTTGGCAAACTTCTGCACGATTCTGAGCCCTTTTCTTACAGGCTTCATTTTTTATTGTTTTTGGTTCTGGGCGCACAAGTCTAACTAAGCAGAAAAAAAAAGAAAAATTCCCGAACGAGCAAAAAAATCCACCCAGTGGCACATAGTCTTATTCAACATGAAAAATTTCCTTTACCTATGCTTTATTCACGAGAAGCGGCGCAAAAAAGGATATGGTGGAATCCTAACCGTAGACATTTCTAATAAGGGAGATAAGTCCCTCAGTATTTTTAGGCTTAGGACCTAGCCTAAAATTTGATCGTTACAGCTACTGTAATGTTTACGATTATTAACTAGTCACGTGATGATACATAGCGCAGGTAACATGTCCGCCGTAGGCCAAAAATGAGAATCAGAAGGTGATTAAAAATAAAGAATAAAAAATAAACAATACAGCATTGGTGACGAGGATAGTTTCAATTAGAAACCTGATGTCTAATACAAAACCGACATACGGATCATCAAACCTCGATAGCAGCTCGGTGGAAAGATTGGCTCAAGAGATGATTGTTTTGGATATAAAAGTGAAAGCTAGGACACGTAACTAAGCTTGTTGCTATATCTAGCCTGCCCAGACGTTGAAACCATCTTCGCAAGCTAAACAACGAGTTGGCGAGACAGTAGATCAATTCTGCACAAGTTAATGACATTTAGGAGCAGCCTTTGATTTCTCTAACCTCGACGAGGAAATAAGAATACAGATCGTTGAGCAGTGCAGCTCTACTTGCCTACGAAAAAAATACACTCTGTGAAGATTCGAATTAAGTTTGAAGGTTTCACCGCATATGCAGGATCAACTAAAATTAATGATCGACAGTCGCACAGTCGCACTCAATTGAAAAGCGATGCAACCTGACGAGAAAGTCGACAGTAACAGAAGAAGCAAAAAAATTACTAGGCAAAAACAACAGCAAGTCTGTTTTTACTGCGGCGGAAATTATCCACACAACAGAAAGTGTCCTGCAACTGGGAAAGAGTGCAGAAAGTTTCATAAAAGCGGGCATTTCTCAAAAATGTGCAAAGGCAATTTAAACGATAAACGCCTTCCTACAAGTCGACTAGCGAAATCAAGGGCGTGATGAACAAGATGTGTCAACAAGGTCTCTTTAAACAAGAGCTTAACGAAGTAAAACTCCCAAGTTAAGGTACCGACATGGCAATTGTCATCTTTGTTTACTATAAATGACGGTTTATTACCTTTCAAATACAGTATAGATTGTATCTTATTACATCGACCCAGCAACGACGAGTCTCCGTCCTGATCATGTGATAGCCGGTTGAAGAGTCTGCGGAGACTAACGACAAGCCAACACTGCAATTAAGCCCGAGAGACACCCAATTCAAACAGTGAATGAACTTATGGAGAATATGAACGGGCTACATCATAGCTGCCTAGGTGGGGAAGAAGCTGGGCGTGAGACTGGTGATACTAAAGGGCAGATGTTCGCAGCAGGGGCACATCAAGCTTGCACGGTGGCCCTGTCACATTTGCTCTAGTTTCTCCACAATCACGTAGTGCCAAATTGTAATTTCACATTTTATGGGGCGTCCGGGGTCACACCCCGGAATCGGAGAAACTTTGAAATTTAGAGCCTCTAAAATACCATTTCCGGCAACTTGAGCGAACTTTTCTTACCCAAAACCTCTTTGGCCCCCGAAAGTGCGGTCCCCTGGCATACATTTGCCTGAAGTGTCTGCTCCTTGAATATAAGGCTATATCAGTATATGAGAAAACGAAGAAGAAAACATTATTGAGCGGTTCGTCAAAATAACTGCAGTTGTTTTTCATGCATTTTTCACAATCCGTCAGATTTTCGTTAGCCAAAGGTTTCCATTGTCAGGTTTTTATTAACAAAACAATCTCTGGAGGCGTGAGATAACAAATGTTGGGCGTGTGAGCGTGATAATCGGTACTGAGGCGTGTGTTACTCGCTCAGGGGGTGAGACTTGGCAGGTCTACTACATTATCAAGATAAAGGAAAAGTGATTTAAAGCTGGATTTCACCAGATTCCGCTCGAAAACGGATTGAGATCCATAACAACGTTTGACATGCCTTGTTATGGATACATATTTCTAGTTCCCGGATGTTTAAGTCATTAGGGAGACATCAGCAAAAGCAGTCACGAAGAGGCTAGGACGAATTTTTGCCACACATGGACTACCAAACGAAATACGCACCTACAATGGACCACTCTTTACTGGAAGAGAATTTGATAAGTATATGAAACAACGAGGAATTCTTCGTAAAACCGCCACCCCATTATGACCACAAGCCAGTGGTATGGCCGAATCTTTCATGAAGCCCCTCAATAAAGCCATCAAAGCCGTGGAAGGGAAGGTCTAGATTGGAAGAAAGATCTTTACTGTTTTCTGTTATCATACTGCACTAAACCGCACAATATTACGGGCGTAGCACCAGCACAACTTTTATTCAACAGTGAGGTACAGAATAATATACCATCTCTATGAACTATAGAATTTGCACCAACTAGCACAGAAAAATGCAAAAGTGAAGCACCAGAATGCAAAGATCGATACAGACACTAAGCGAAGAACGAGACAGTCTGGAATTGAAACTGGAGGTAAAGTTATTGTTAAACAGCAAGAGAGGAACAAGTTCACGTCAACATTTGATCCAAAACCTCTGACAGTAACCAAAGTTAAAGCAACAATGGTAACAACAATGAGAAAGAAAACAGTATTCGATAAACAGAAATATATTTTACTTCAAGAAATATCTTCAAGACGACAAAACCTCAGGTAGGGAAAGAATCTAAGGACATAAAAATGAAGAAGACACAGGAGATGAATAACCAACAATGCATGAAGCACCAGCAGTTAAGCAAGAACCTAGAAGATATCCAGAACGAAGTTGAAACAGACCGAGGTATTATTCATGAGCATGATAAGTATGCAAGTTTAACTCTATTTTGTCGAGCTCCACTACTACTCCTTACTAGTGTACGATGGAAACTTTTGTAATTTTGACCCATTTCTTCTTCGAATTTCGCATTCGAACCAACTTCTTTTAAAATGTGCATCAAAAATCGAGTCAAAAAGTGGTTTTTCGTGCGCAATATGTCTTCTTTTGTTACGCAGCAACAAACCGTAACATGTTTTTGACTCATTTTTTCAATTTTTTCCGACAACATTGAGCTAAACTAATTTAACTTATGTACATTTGATACTCAGTTATATGAATCATGAGTACAGTGATGGTATCCAGACTTGACGCGATATTTATAGATTATAGCTTGAATGTTCCAACTCGATACAACTTACATGTTCACTGCTACAAACTATAAATGTTAAATGTGAATTTATTATTTCATATTACCTTGAAGATGATTCTGAAACAGAATTGAAACACTTAGATACCAGCCATGTATTTTAACAAATGTTCTAATCAAACAACTAACGGGCCCCAAAACGATTTACGAGCAAAAGGTCAACCCCCGCATGGGATCTTTATTTAAACCGCTAGTCCAGTGCAACACGGGATCGACTCCCTTCATAGGAACACAACACCCTCGACTAAATCGCAGCGAACAAAGTCCATAATAACTATTCCAATACACCGGGAGGGTGGGGGCCGTTGCGATATAACTTAGAATTACGAAACATGTCAAAAGTCAACATAGTATGTCCATTAATGTTCACTGGTCACAGGGAATTCTAAAGCAAACAATGTTCATCTTCAGTGTTCATGGTTCATTCCTTCATTGAATCACATACCTGAGTAATCATGTCTTATTCTGCTTCCCTTGACCAGAAGTCCACTTGAACAAGCAATGATAAACCTTGTACTGCTCTTAATACCACGACGTCCTCAGCGCTTCTGTACTTCCGAATGTTCTCATCAGTTCGGTACGACTTTTACTGCACCGCAGCCCTTCGTACCTCGCCATCCGGCCCAAGGAATACTTCTTTCACGACCGCCAACCAATAATTCCCTCGTAAAACATTTCTGTCTACGATGATGAGCACGTCTCCGGAGCGCAAGTTGCGACAAGCCGTGTACCAATTGGGTTGCACTAATACAGTAGGAGCAACTGTAGGATGACTGCAACTCTTCCACAAACTCAACCAGTGCGCGGTAATCCTCTTTCGGGACAGGTTTAAGCTTATGCAGATCTTGCTTGTACACTTGTGTCATCATAATATACTTTCAATTTCTCCCCCATTGTTCCACAGGCCTCCGGCTTGGTGTCATATACCGATTTTATTCGTTGACTTGCTTCTTCCTTCACAGATCTTTTCATTTCTTGAGCAAATGCTGTTTTATTTGAATAAGCACTCTCAGCTGTTTCCATACAGTCTTAAATTCGGGCCAATCCTTTGTATTACCCGAGAATGTAAGCACGGAAAATTTCTCCAGTCGTACATCAGAATTTGTGGAAGATGTAAATTTGGGTTGATAATTTTGCCTTCAAGACCATGTGGAAGATCAGGAGGATGAAAGTTTAGTCCTGGGACTGAGGCACCATAACTAATGGGATGAGTGCTAAATCCTAGGCTTGTGGTCCCATTAGAACCTCGAGAAGTTTGGGTGGCTATAGGTTGCGTAAAAATACGTATAGTTGGCTGAGTTGGTGAATTTGTCGAATGGGAGACACTCATGCTTTAAACAGATGCACCTGCTGGTTGGATAGGTGAAGTTACAGGTAAGATTTCATTTGACATGGGCAGAACAGAACTAGCCTTTTTTGGTACCAAACTTCCTTCAACTAAGGGTGTATGTGTCTAAGTGACTAGCTGAAAGCTTGCTTTTACCCACATGAATGTATTTCTAGCTTCTTCATAACTCTTTGCAACATTTGCCCTGTATATTATAACAGCCCCCCGTTAACTACACGATACTCCTCCAATTCGTTATCCAACACTATAGTTTCATATTCTTCATTTATTTCACAAAAATTGTCATAGATGTTATCCAGTTCTATCATCAGAGCTTTTGAAGTTTCAAAATTTTCACCCTGAACACTGCACTTGTCAGATTTCGGGATGCAGTTGTGGCCTGCTGTTTTGCTTTTCTTCTCTTCTACACTTATTTTGGTATTTAGATACTAATTAGTGAGTAGAAGTGTGTGAGTACTGTGTTGACTGGGGAACAGTACTTTTAACAACTGTTGACGGTTAAACAGAACTGTTGTGTTGACTGGCAGCTCCAATTTTGACACAACAGACTGGCAAATCGGACAATAAGGGATAGGATAACGTAATGTTTTCTGGCAACGAAAAATGTTCCAAAGTTGGCAGGTAAATTGAACAAAATAACTGACAACGTAACGTCATTGGCTGTTGATGAGAACTGTTCCTGTTGGCCGGCAACTTGTACAAGAACTGAAAAGACAATGTAACGCTTGCTCACCTGTTGGATGGCAACAAGTGCTTTCTACGGTTGACTGGCAACTTTAATTGATGAAATGTTTCATTGTGATGGTATCCAGACCTTACTCGATATTAATAGATAAAAGCTTTAATGTTCCAATTCGATAAGCCTTACAAGTTCACAATCGTACAGGTGAAACCTGAAAACATTGTAAAATTTCGTAGCGAAACCTCGAAACATCAACCAAATCTAAGCGTGAAATTGTACTTACATTTCAGCTCCGCTACACACTTAAATACCATCCAAGTATTTTTAAAAAATGTTGTAATCAAACAAGTTCAATTCTGTAACGGGCGCCAAAATGATTTACGAGCACAAAGTCAACTCCCACATGGGATCATGATTTAAACTGCTAGTGCAGTGAAACACGGGCTCGACTCCTCTTGTAGGGACACAACCTACCGACCAAATCGCAGCGAACAAAGTCCACAATAACTATTCCAATAAAAGTGCTATAATCATCATTTAATACACACTCAAGTTTGATTGAACATCCACTGCACATTTTAAGTAATTAATTTGTTAAGTAAAGGGGAAATGTAGTGTTTGCGAATATTAAGTAGTCACGTGATCTTACATGGACCAGGTGACATGTAAGTCTTACCGCAAGGATTGGAGTAAGAAGATGACTATAAATAAAGAATATTAAGTATACAACACAACAATTACTGAGGTTGACTAGTTGTATAAGAAATTTCTATCCTTTATAATATTTTTATTTCTTAAATTTTTTTTTTATTATTATTATTATTATTAAAGAAATACACATTAAGTAGCTTAAACAGCTAAATTACAATGTGTTTTCAGAATAATGGATAATACAGAATAATTTATATCTCTCGTATTTCGCATCTCAAAGGAGAAACACATCTTTTAACTTGTAACAATGTATCCTAACACAGTTTATTAAAATATTTTCAAGGCATCATCCAGCCCTTCCAAGCTGAAGGGATCAAGTCAATTTTTATTTTTCGGAAATGCTGAAATGGCTTTTTACCTTTTGAGTTCTGGGGGTTACAATTCGCTTGGTTATTATTTCGTGAGACGTTCACCAGAATACAAATACAAATAAAACAAACATAAAGCTTTAAAGGGACCATGGTGGCCAACAGGGGCAATTGCTTCCCTTCCTCTCTCCACCAATTGGTGAAAAAAGTCTCTTTCCCCACAAAATATTAAATATTCTTTCAAACTAATTGGTGTCTTTTTTGCCATTTTTTCCAGTAAGTCGGAAAAGTTTCCTATTTAACCCTTTACCCGGCAGTGTTGCCAAATGGCAACATATTAATTTTACTCTGGCTAACGCCAGACGATTTTACTCGTCGAGGGGAGACCTCCAGAAAACCTGCCAGATAAAGGGTTAATTAAATTGAAAAATTTCCCGTCTCCCAGTCTACTGTAAGAAATCTCGGTTGCGCCCTTAGAATGAACTTATTCAAATTTCTTATCCGAGAACTCCCGAAGAAGTCACTAAATCTTGAAGATGAGAAACCAAACAAGACCAAAATAATGAACGTCAGTGTTGAAAAGATAAAAGAATATCCTTTGCCAACGACCATTAGACGAATTTAATTGCGCGATTCGACATTTCTTTGTAATAATCCTATCTAGTCTTGGGTTTATTTGAGAGGCATTTACACTCGATTACAGGAAGTTATTTCATATTTTCTGGTGAAGGAAAGACGTTTTTGGATTTTTTTGTCATCTGGGGTTGAGGGATTTTTATGAAAGTGCAGTCAATATCGCCAAGAATTAGGTTGATGGCATAATAAAACTAAATAAATGTTGCAATTTTTTTGTCATGGCAAAAATAGAATATTGCCAAAAAATTAGTTTTTCTTGATCGGGACGTGAATGTTTAATTTTTTAGTATTGTAATCAAAAATTTAAAATTTAGTTGTAGTAGATGATAAGAAATACTCTGTAACTTTTTTTTGCTGAATCTACAAGGGCCATCTCGGCTTGAAATTTTCCTTATATAATCAGCTCTTAATATCCTGCAATGTTTCAGTGAACCACTTCGCAAATACCAAGTTTTCAATGTCTCACGTGTAGGTCTAGTACACTCAGGGTATAAATGGGCAAAATTACAAAAACAAGCCACGGGCCAAAGTTGTTCATTTTCTTCCCGAGTAGACTAGGAAAAGGATTAGCAAAGTTATCTATTAGCATTTGAAAAATACGTAGGAGGAATTTGAGCATTGTCGGAGGAGTACGGGACAGAGTGGATTTGGCAATAAAGTTTACGAAAGCTGCAAAGCCGACATCAGTAACCAAACTGCTTAAACTTTAAAGATGAGAAGCAAACGGCACATGCTCCACTCAAGATGTTGTTTTTCTTCTGGTAAATGCTTCCAAGCAATTCTAGTTTCTCTATTAAAGTTCTTTGTTAATTACAACATGGTCGCACCCATTTAGCCAATCAGTGTCTTGAATTACAAATCGTTTATATCTCAGAGTGTGTTAATCAGTTCGAGTGGCACTCAGAATTAGCACTCACCACGAGTTTATGTACGTCTGTAGTTTGGTATTTTCAATATACAGCATACTTTGAGAAGTATGCTTATAAAAATAAGGCTTTTTATGCTAATATAAAAATAAGGTTAAAAACGTTATTAGTATGTGCTATATAGAGCATACTAATAAGTTACATATAAACCCTACATGAATGGAAATCAATAGCAACAAACTGCAGGCAACTAACAACGAAGGCATCAATAGTAAGTTTACCCTATTCTTATTTAACCTCTAGCTTCTAAATAGCTATTTGCCATTTGATTTTCATTCTTGGTTTTTGTCTTTGATAAGTCCAGATCTGCAATGCTCGGGATGCTCCTTTAAACCTGCACCAAGACAGCTTCATTGTCAACATGAATAACTGACTTGTATTGCTATACTAATAAAATATTTAAAACGTTCTCCATTGTTAAGTCTTTCTTCTACTTTTTCTTATTCGTATAAATCATTGACATCGATCACAATTAAATCCCACAGTAAAACCTCCATCGTTGGTTAATGAGAATATTAATTAAACCCAAAGTGGGTCCATTGGGTATTAACCAATTATAAGTCTGGTGCTTCGCACTCGGAAGAAGATGATCGAAATTCTTTCGTTAAACACCAACATGACGGCTATGAAGTCAAATGAAAACACTCCATGGGTCCAATGACCTTCCCATAATAACAAGTGGTACTATGTGTGGTCACAATTCTCCAAGCTAGGGTATCTGGGTTCGATTCGTTTTAAGGGTGGCAAAGGTGTGTTGTCAGACACAGCTGATTTGTGGAAGTTAAATTCGTCGTTTTGGTTTATGTTAAAACCTCTTATATGTTTCTGGCGGATCTAAAAAGCAGTTTCCCAGTTTACATTCCCAGCAGTTGGAGAACACTTGCTCGGCCTAAAAATAATACTTATTTTCTCTCCATAAAAACCTGAGGAGGTTTGTAATTCCAACCTCTAGCAGTGACAAGTTTCATCAGGGCACATACATAATCTCACACCAGGCCAAGGTCGATTGCCAGAAGCGTAGAGGTATTTGAAATAGAACGTTCAACTTGGGAGGATTTTTCTTCACGTGGCGACTGTTCGTCAAGCCCGTCACCAGGAATAAGATCGAGCCCCCCTTTTCCTGCTACCATACGTACTGTATCTGCTTGTGTCCGCTCAGTTCATTGCTCATTAGTTACAATGTCTAAAGAAATGATCGCTTTAAGTAATTGGCTAAAACTCTAAAGGGGGCTTCATCAACGATTACTTTCAACAAACATCCGTTAAAAGGACAATTTTCTCATGACTTTATTTAGATATTGTTATCATTATGTCATGCTATTGCATGTTATTGTATTGTAATACTTACTATTACATGTTGTTACATGTTATTACATGCTATTATGTGTTAATATTTTATTCTTCGTATACTCTGTTCCACATTTATTGAGCCTCCTTTGACAAATTACCAGTGGCGGACATACTCGAGTCGGCCTTTGAATCATCCAACAGGGACACGCGATTGTCAATGAACGATATACATCCTCATATGCGACGTGTTGTTCGCTGTGTGTCGTTCCAAGGGAGTTCTGAACTATGACGACATGACGCAATTATGGTGAGCACAATTACACTCAGCGTGTAGTTGTTCAAGCAATCCAAGCTAATTATTTCTTCTCAGCGCTACCAAGTCATTGGTGATTGTGAGCAAAACTTACAATCGCAGTATCGCAAGGTCTAGACAACGCGAACGAGTTTATACGCACAACGGGAAATTCAGTTAGAAGCTTCACCAGCCAGTTGTCGTAGTTTTCTTTGTATATAAGCGAAATAACTCGGTTACATGAATAGGCTGACTCCTTAATATTCTGTTGATTGTCCTAAAAAGGTCATTATACCATGAAAATTGACCACGGTAAACTATTTAATTTGGGTCGAACTCGGCAGCGTTTCACTAAAGGACTGCATTGTGTGGTAGTCGTTAATCTACAGGAAGACCCTGCCTCCAACAGATGCTCTCATGAAGAAAAAAAAACATGTTGTCAACCGAAAACACAGCAACACCGACATTGTCCTGCTCTAACCTAAGATCTTGGTGGGAATGCACTACTGCACCATGCGTAGATCGTATTGTACACGTAAAGAGCTCTCTGAGGTTCGCTGCTTGAGTTCTCGTGCTATAATCGATGCCTGGCCGCTACTAGATCTGGCAGTTTAATTAAATTCGAGCGTTGATCATGTTGGCCTTTGAAAAGCATTGATGTATGCTTCCTGGCGTCGGCACATTAGCCATGTAGTTAGCCATGCAAACGGTTTCTGTTCCATGATCAACAATCTCTTGAAGGAAGCTGATAAGGAGAAAGTTTCTCGATTTGTAAACGTTTTGTTAAACCGTTTCTGTTTGATGGACTTCACTGTTCCGATACGATTGTGTTTTAAGAGTAATCCATCACAACCTTGTCAAATTTGCGAAGCCGACAGGTACGACGTTCGTTCCTTTGTCTTTGACTTACGACAACGAAGATCACAATATAAAATTTTCAAAGACTAATTGAAAGTGGAGGAAAAAACATATTTGAATATGGAGAAAAAGCCGAAGCACATCCCGTTGTTTATCAGTTGTTAAATAAAACTGTTAATTCCTTTCGCCAATCAACGTCATATCCTTATCTCGTTTGAGCCAAAGAGTAAAAAGGTAAAGGCTGGACCGTGTCGATTTAAACTTTTATGACATTCCACTTAAGCAGGAAGCTAGTATTAATGCTACGTCGACTCAGTGTAACATTCTGACCCATTTAACCATTAACCAGAAACTTGTTACCCACTCAAAAAGCAATTATCGCCCTATTAACAACGAGTGACCCTGGCATTTGAATTATCGGATATCCTTTCTATTGCCTTGACCAATGAATCTTCAATTTTTTGTTTCCGTGAAGGCCCATCTAAGTTCAATTACGCAAAAGGTATCGAGCGATAGTGCACCGCCAATCGAATTATACCCTGTAAGATCAACTTCACTCCTAATATTGACATAGAGTCGTTACACTACTATTTAAGCAATGTGAATTATCTATGTTCAACATCAAAATTTATTTACGTCAAGCATTTCATTTTCTTTCGTCCATCGTACAATATCGCACTTCTTAACTATGTTATAAAGCTGTAAGAAACATTACTAAAACTCAATGGTGTACATCTTAGAAAACGATTAGGCTCGAGAACAACTACAATCAGCCGTAGATATGAGAATCCTCTGTGTTGTCTATGCCTCATTTTGACATGAATAAATATGACCAAATGTTCCTAAAACGTCCTTTTAAATTTAACCTGCAGCGTCTTAAATGTTCTCCTCTTTTACCTCCAAAATAGCACCTATAGAAAAAGGATGAGTTTGACTGTTTTTCGAAAGGGCTTTTTGTAATAGGTGGTAGATCCCTGCTCGCTCTGTTCAAATACAGTTACCACATGCGGTCATTGAACCTATACCTTTTGTGTTGTGTTAAGAAGACTATCCATCATCTCTGCCATTCTATCCGAAGACAATGTTCGTGAAAATTCAGAAATAATTTGTTTCTAATGGAGTAAGGACTTAAATATCTATTTGGCCTCTGTTGCCATAAGCGAACGTGGCTTGGATCTTTTGATCAAATGGACTCTTTAAAGTGACAGAGTTAATTCTTCTTTGTGAAAAGTCCACTCCAGTGCAATTCGTAAACATATAAGTTTCCGTGAGAACAGCTTGCGAAACCCCAGTGGCCTGCATGAGAACAAATCGCCCATAGATCGGTTCAACAACTTACAGTTTACTTTTATTCCCACGTTTCCCAGTCGTAGGCGAAGAGTTAGGTGGAGAGGTGAGTTCTGTTTTCTATACTACCATTAACGTACCTATACCATTTTTACACTAACCGATATTTTGATAGCTAACTCGCACGTGAGTTAACTCAGTTATAATTCTTCTCGTAATGGTTAAAAATTTAGAAACTGTTCACAACTTTGACCAAACAAGAATCTCGCGCAGCTTTGCTCGAGTTTCTGTGCATGCATCTGTCTGTACAAATGAAGTCGTTTCTTTTACTTGATGGCACATGTTCCCTCTTAACCTGGCAGACAATTCTGCCACATCCAAAATTCCAGCAATTCAATGGCATTCGCCATTTGACAAGTGCTTTGTGTTAACCTTTTCTATTTGAGCTCTGGTCGACGAATACAAAACAAACAAAGATGTCGGAGGGGGCTAGATGATAGAGAGCGGAAGAGAGGATAGCACAACGTTAAAGACGTAGTCACCTTGAAACAGAATTTGTTTTTCAAAGCAAAAGATATCAGTAATTTTTAGTTCCTTGAGTATCCTATTTGGTATCTTTGTTCCACACATCACGTAACGAGGATTTGCACGTCTCCACAACGACGCTGGCATTGGAACGTTGACAGCTTTCAATGGTATTTAATGGACAATTTTAAAACACCAATCAGAATTGCTTTGAAGCGTTTGAGAAAAATAAAAAGGATATCCTGATTTTATTACGCGTGGTATCCTTCAATGACGAAATGCTAAGGATTTTTATTGGCTTCGCCATTGCATCCTTCTTAAGTTCCCTAATGCCACGGCAATGTAACGCATGTAGTAAAATCTTTATCAGCTGATTCTTACGTTCAAGGCTACACATAAATTTCGGTTTTCTAATATAAAACATGCACCGTACGCTTGAATGTATTCGTTCATTCTAAACATGCAAATCGGGTTCATTTTCATGTACGACTTGAAATGCACTTCTTTTCCTTCGTATGCCATCTCAAAGCTAGGCCTTTTTAACAACCTAACCACTTTGTAAATGGTGCATTTACTTTCGAAGTTAATAAACACGGGTCAAACAAGAATGAAAATCGTGACAAGTCTCGAGTTGCCTCGTGTTTGCTGAGCAACTTCTATCAGCTTACGTTGACTTTCAGCTAGTTAGTTGAGCGTGTTTAAGTTTGAAGACAAGTTTAAAAGATTTTCTTTAAAAGGTTTTATTAACACGGTAAGATTGTCGCACAAATAGTTCCTCCGAGGGTATCTGATTCAGCCAAAGCAAACTTCAGGATGTGTCGCAACATTGTGCTCTCAAACGATAATTCCATATGCCACGGTAATAAATCGTATGCGACAAATGTATCATATGTGGATGGGCCGTTGGGATCTCGTTAGGCCATGGACTCTATGCAAGTCACTTCTAATTCATGCAGGTTGACTTACAGTGACTCTCTTCCTTATTTGGCCGCATCGTTACGTGAATTATTCGATAATGTTGTCATGACCTGAAGATTGTTATAGGCTTTCTAGCGCCCTTAGTTTGTCATAGAAACAGCTAAAATAACCAGCAATCTTAATGTCTTAAATTAGAAATACTACATTTAACCTTAGTGCGTGAAAGCATAATTGATACCTCTTGTTTTAGATTTTTTTAATACGGTACATTTGCAAGGAATATTTCCGAGTTTTGATTGCACATGTAATCTACATAAGTTGAGTTTGAACATACTTAAGCACTACAATACATTTTGATGCTACAGCATGATAAGAAATAATTTATGCCATTGACGATGACCGTTTCTCAATAAATGTATGCCATGTGGGGACTTTGAGTTCTTTCGCTTAACAAACGCAATGAGAAGAGCGGTTATTTTGACAAAATTTTCCGAATCAATTTCTAGTGGTATAGCTCTTTTCCTAGATGGTTAAAGTGAAAAAAAGGACAGAAATAAAAAGAATGAAAACTCTTTTGCGAAGCGACTGAGTAGAAATCGTCTCATTGCCTTCGCTATTTCTCGACTTTTACAAAATTCCTAAATAACTTCGTTGAACTAAAAAACCATCGGATGGTTGAAATAATTTCCCATTTCTCATTCACACATATATTGAACATGCTAACTTATGATCTTTAAGGACCAATTTCCCGTTTTAATTTTGATTAATTACAGGAAATAAATAATTGCACCCGTATTAATTGCTTTTCTTCGTATTTTGAGTGCCTTCTCCTTTTGACTACATGCTGCGAAGCTCATTAGACATTATATTTACAGCCGCTTTTCCATAGTACTTTCCAACGTTCTTCAGTTTGCGTTTTGTACATTCAGAGGAGACTTCATAGAACAACTGTCGTATAAACAATCGTTTACAGGAAAAGACTTTACTTTAGTTGCCTTTTTTCCCCATTTTTAACTGTCTCTGTTAAGGTGGTGGACAAAATAATCCTAAAGCATCTCGAATAATGAAAAGAAATAAGTCAAGGAAAGTTGGTTAACTTAATTCCGCAAAGGAAACAAAATCATGGCATTTATGTTCCTTCGATACCGCTTAGTGATTCCTCTTCTTCTCACGCCATTTTGAAATCGATCGTTCACAAATTTATTGTAGTGAACCAATGTTCACAGGACGTTAATGGTACCAGCATCAAACTAAAACGGTTCACATGACATCTGTTGAGCAAATCAGTACAGCCAGGATTACGCTTTTTCGCGATGTCAAACCAGTATCACCTGAAGTCACTGGCACCTATTTGCAACGCTTTCATTGCGGTATAAAGTCTTATAGCGCCATGCCCATAGTATAAATGAGTGATGAGCTCAGATATCTTTTGTCGAATAACTGAAAGGATTTCATGCAATCTCCAGTATCGTGTAAGGAGGATTTACGGGAAACCATAGTCGCAACACCGAATGAGATTCTCCGCAAAAGATTACTATATAAAATGCAAGGCAAGGACAGATGTAGTAAGCTTATCCTTGTTATCGTTCGTTGATTGTTGTGGTCTCCCGATGTTAAACAGCGAAAAATGCTTGATACAGTCAGTGTCAGTGCATCGTATTATGAGTTGCAAAAATATATATACGGCAAGCCAAACGAGCATTGCGGACTGGTAAATCGTAAGTCGTTGGTAGTTTGGATTCAAGTCTCAGTTAAACCTGTAAGCCTTCTTGATCAACCTAACATTTAAGTCTGTTACAACTTTGATTTTCCTGGGATGGTTAATTTTGAGGTGATTAGGACAAAACTTTTGGAATTAATAGTTTGCAAATTTCAACATCCACTTGAAAGTAACTGGTTACCTTTTCCACAGTCAATAACTTCAATTCTCATGACTAAAAAAAAAACATTTACTCTCACTGGAATTTCATTCCAAAAGCAAAAATGTGTTATTTTCAAACAATTTGTATCTAAAGAGAGTGGCGGGAACACGTCACTTACATGTGCAAGCTTATCTTTCATTGATTCCATTGCCATGGTGCTAATTGCCCTATCATGGTGTTAGCAATAGTATAATTGTCACTTGGGAAATAGTTCCGAAACGATCTCGATGGGAGCAATTAACACCTCCCCGCCTACCTCTCTATGTAAGTTTTACTGTTAAAGTGTGTATTGCCGTACCGTTTAATTTAACTATTTGAACGCAAGTCTGGTGTTTTGATCCCTAGGAGTGTAAAAAATTAATATTTTTGTATCAACAATACACGAAGGCCCTGCGTGGATTGCATTGCAAGCAATGATGTGATTATTGTGGATATTTGATATTGTTGCTTTCTTACGTCAACCGATAAATATTCGATTGCCTAAACTTTGACCATCCTTCAAAAACGAATTGAAGAGGTAATGAACTTGGCGGTCAGTTTATACTCAACAATTACTTGGTCGTTGAAATGAAAAGGTGAGACTTATCATTGACAAACCTAAGAAAAGGGGGTATGTTTTTATTGGTAAAACCTTTTTGTTTTAACGAGCATTTAGCTTGAAAGGTCAGTCTCATTGAAGTTTGCTTCACACGGGCGCTGGCTTGGCTCGGTTTTTGTGGCAAGCGTCATGTTGGGCAAGGTACTGTAGATTTTAACCCCCATACCCATGTTTCTGGTCCGCTATTGGTTCCTCTAACGGAACCTTTTTTCTCAGTATGCATACCGCATTTCCATTTGCACAACCAAAATTAGGGACGAAAGCCCTTAACTTTTAGCCACGTATGCTGCAGTTAACGGATATCGTGCCCAAAAACGTTTGCCGCTTGAATTCTTCTTCAAAAGATACGATTCATGGCCGTGATCTTTGTTTATTTTAACACTCTTTATTTTTATCGTGGTTGTAAAATAGATTTGTCAGCAAAAAATATGACTAAGTAAGACGACGAAGCCTCTATTTGTTAAACAATGAAGCTAATATATGTGCTTTGATCTTTCAAAACCCACTGGCTATTAATATATAGTTATAACGCAACTTTTTAGCTTGTTTAATCACTAAATTCTGTAACATAAGAAGAATCTATTGAACAATATTGATCAAAAAATGAAAATTAACGTGTAAAACGAATAATAGTTTCATTCTCTCCTGTGAGAACGATTTGTACTTATCTCAGCTAGAACAGCTGAAGAACTGGTATGCTGTAAAACTCCAAACTACAACGTGGGTCAGTCTATTTCAAATCAAACTCGAACTATTCGCAAAATTGTAGATTCATATGGGCTTTGACGTATTTATTAAGCAGCGAATGGAAGTCTGTGGAGAAAGACAAAAAGTCGATGGTTTTCTTTCTTGGTCAGTCAGAGACAGAGGTAATCCATGGGATTTCCGTTGTCCAACTTTGCCGTGAGAAACGCATGATGTTTTTATTCGAGGAGATTATCATGCCATAGGCTTCTGATTGATGATAGCAAATACGTTGACAAGACTAACTGGTATGATTCTTTCAGCAAGGATGAAATTTCCAGCAGGATAACTGGGGCGAAATTACAAATGGGGCCAGGGTAACACTTTCGTCAGGTAATCACAAAATGGTTTTTTAATGATTTTTTTGTCTCCAGTTCGGGTTGAGATATTCAATTATTACCAAATATCATTGATTTGCAATGTTCAAAAAATGGCTAAACGATCTAACACTTGTTGCACCTCATCTTTCATCGGGCAAAATGTTTGACTGAAGGCAAACTTTTTTCCAGTTAACATTGTTGGAATTGGACAAGGATGTTTGAACTATTTGTTTGAAACTCCATAAAACTCCAGCTATTTCATAGTGCATGGTCAGGATTTCGACTAATCATTACCCTGGTGGCCTTGACTCCTCTTCAGCCTTTAGGCCCATTTCCCTAAACAAAGAAGCAGATGAAGCAGACGACTATTCACTTCCAGACTGTTTGACAGAGTTTATGAAAAGTCATTTGTCGTTATTTTAGAAAATAGACCTCTTGACAAGGAAAGGTTTGAATTTTCCCTGGCAAGCTGGCCCGGAAATCTGCCGGTTAATTCCATTGAGACAAGGACTTTGCTATAGAAACTGTGATTACTGCATCGAATAACTATTAACGTATTATTTTTATTATTATAAACATTATTATTATTATTAGAAATATCTAAAACTGGCAATCCTGGTACAGTTCATAAACCATTTGTCCTTAAATATCCCTCATTAGTACCTTGCCGAACATTAGCTGAATAACGTACCTTGACAGTTTTGACCGTTCACTGGCAAACAAAACTCCCACGCCGCCGAGAGAAAAGCCTCTCCACCCGAGATTTCGTGATTTTGTTAAACGCTGCGATTTAAATTGACTGATAGCGTTCAATTTTTTCAATAAGAGCCAAAGTTAATTGGTATTAAATCCGTCGACTATAGCTTGCACATAATGACCTGCTTTGCTAGTTTTAAGGACTAAATTTAGGAGGCTGAGAACAGGCGTGTCCACAAGGAGTTACTTTAAGTGACAGGTTACAAGAGGTAAGAAGTGAGTGTCAATGCCTTTAAAGCTGGACGCTTTACTGATGACTCTGAGAGGTCCATTGCGTTGTCGCGCCTTGCAATCTCTGGGGTCTCTCGACCTAATGTTTATGATAATTTTTAAGGAAGTGCTTTCAAGACAGACAATTACGCTAGTTCAAACAGCATTTTTAATACCCGTTAGGCTCGATCTAAACTCAATTAGTTGCGGCAAAAATCAAAGCAGTCGCATAAGAAGATATTTTTATGGCAATTTCCTGTCTTAGCTTGTCCTCCCAATAAAAATATTGTTTAAATCTTGGAGTACCTTTCAAAACGAAGCTCTTACTGGTACTTTTTGAATTCTTTAGGTAAGAAACAATCCTGTGAGGAGTTTATCCAATCAGGAGAGAGTATCGAAAGAACTGAACGTTTAAAATAAGTGCACAGTGGGCGAAGAAGTGCTGAACTCATAGCTACCAATACGTGTCAAGCAAAGACCTGCAAATTCACAGACATGATCTTTTGCAAGAGTAAAAGTCTCATACTGTGGATTCTCGTAGCAAGTTTTACGGGTGTTGTGATCTCTTGTGTATCAAGTCCAAATGCGATAAAGCGACGACCTCCTCGTAGACCATTTTACTTGCACCAACGAGTTCCCGACCTTCATGAATTCTCTCAAGGAGCCAGTGGAAAGCCATTAGGACCGATTAAATATCGTTCTCCGGCATGGAACAATCTCGCCCAAAACTTCAATCCTGGTATTGTTTTCGACAGCGTGAGCCGACAGATGAGCCAGGTTCGTTTAAGGTTCATGTCGTGTTGCTTTTTAGGCTTGTTGTTTACATAGAATAATCTAGCCGTTTCATCAGTAGTTCTTCTTAGCACGAGTTTTCTAATTTGCCAGTGTTATCCCTGCTGATGCCTTTATGAATTTTATACACTTTGGTCGTTATTTATCTATACCCTCTCTCTTCTCTTATTTAGAGATGCTCCGAAGCGCTGAACAGACTCGAAAAACTCGTGAAACAAACATGGCCGAGAAGAAAACTTCTGGTCATCGCTGCTTGGGACGAACAGACTAACCACATGCACGATACTCGCTCACTACACTACGAAGGACGAGCCGTGGATATCACGATTTCTGACAGGGACAGATCAAAGTTAGGCCTGCTTGCTCGATTGGCTGTCGAAGCTCGGTTTGACTGGGTACATTACGTTGAAAAGTATCGAGTCCACGCTTCAGTCAGAGCTGGTAGGTAATTGTTGTGTTTAAAATTTCATTACCTGGGAACTCTTCTTCAACATCCATCTTTAGACCATTATTATTCAAGTTAATTCTTCAAGTTAAGTTTTAAAATCAGGCTAATGTTTCGTTAAAGTTGGAATGGCTGGAAGTGTTTTCAATGGAAACGAAATGGCTCTTCAGCTCGACACAAAAATATACTGTTCTGAGGTTTAGTTCTTTGCGATTTGTTTATTTCATATATAATGAATACAATTCTCGAGCTCGCACTTTGAAGGGTTTGGATGACCTCACCAAAACAAGTTGAACTTAATATACTGTACAAGCTTTTCATAGTTTTTAGTGAAAAATCTTAGTTCCGTGGCAAGTTCAGGCAGTCATGTTTACGAAACGCAGGAAAATGTTTCATCGGAGATTGTTGTCGATCTCGTTGACATTGCACTTACCTTCCGTGATGTTGCTACCAATCGAGTATTTTTCCCATATAGACCTCTTTTGCCTCGTTTTGTAGACGGACAAGAGGTCAATAATTTAATGGGAATGGGATGTTTCAGGAGCAACTCGACGGTTCGTTTGGAAGGCGGGAAAACAACCACAGTGGATCGACTAATAGTCGGGAATAAAGTTCAAAGTATGAACCAAGATGGCAAAATTATCTACAGTGAAGTCGTCATGTTCCTTGACAACAAACCGAATGAAAAGGATGTCCCATACTTTGTTTTGGAAACGGATAAACCTCAAACAAAACTTTTTCTCACCAAGACTCATCTGGTGTATGTTAGACGTCGATTTTCGAGTTCATGGACGGTGCAATTTGCTAAATGGGTCCAAATCGGGGACTTTATCCGCGTACGGAGTAAAGGAAACATGGTACCTGCACAAGTCACGGCCATCTCAGTGGCCTCTCATCGTGGGGCTATAGCGCCTTTGACCAACGAGGGAAATATCATCGTAGATGGCGCCCTGGCATCGTGTTTTGCGGTAATGGAGGACCATGATTTCGTTAATTCGTTGTTTTGGCCAGCTAAGTCTCTTTATAAATACTTTCCCTCGGCGTTAAACGGGAAGGAGAAGCAGCAGGGCGTACACTGGTACGCTCGATTATTGCTTTTTTTGAACAATTATCTCTCTGTACTCAGTTAGCAATGCAGAACAATGGAAATTGGCAGCAGCCTCTCCCCATTAATTCCCCCATCTCTGTCTTTGGATCCATAGTTGCACTAAATAAGTACTTTTAGTCTTCTTGGGAAACCAAAACACCCTTCTGTATTGAACGCTAAGAATTCAGTCGGATATCTTGGGGGTCGATATAAGAATTTTTTGGCTTCTATCAGAGCTCGACGTCTTTTTGCGCAACTTTAGAGAAGTATTTCGTTTGATAACAATTATGTACCCAAAAACAAGACTTGACCAGGCTGCATCGATTATAAAAAGAAGTCCTTATTTATTAGAATTCATGCACTGGTTGACTACGACGCAGTTATCAACAAATCAATAATGCTTAATGTTAGTGGAGCTGAAAGAAAAGTTAATTTCTTCAAAGAACTTGGCTTGAAAATTTGAACGTTTATTAAAAATCTACCTTGCCATGTAAGGAAACATTTTCCCCCAAAGCATTTATATTAAGACTTGAGGAACAAAGTTAAGTCTAAACGGCTCACTGTGCGTGGGTACATTTCATCACTGTCGCCACACGGTTGTTTAGGAAATTCCAAAGAACTTAAATTAACATAATTTATTGAAGATCGCTTATGATCTAAAGATAGATTGTCTAAACATAAATTGTCTCAGCAGTTCCGTAGGGACGGCCAAATTTCCTAATCTGGATGGTATTATTACATTTGCAAGTACTTATTTGTCGACCTACTGGTACAACAGTACAATGGTCTGGCTGGAACTGATGTTCCGCTAAGCTCGAACTATAGTCTAGCTTAGTGTATTGTAAAATAATATAAATTAAGTAAGCACTATATTCCTTGTAAATACGTATTTTCGTTTGACTCTATTGGCTGCAGCCCGCAGCAAATTTAAAATGTTTCTTTAATAAAAAATGCATCCCTAAACGAAGTTTGCGAGTGATTTTTCATAAAAATAGTTTATACAATATTTAACAACAAATGAGCCGACATTGCATTTTGGAATTGACTTTGCGCTAGTTTGTTTGGGTGGCTTACTCGTGAAATCTTGAACTTATTCAACCGTTATACTCAAAGCCAAATGAGTCGGATTCAAACTCTGAGTCCTCAGAGGTTACTTTGTTCATCTTGGGAATTCAATTCAGTTTAATTACTCTTAGTCTTCGTCCCCTGAGTTATGGCAGTGTGGGTAGTTTTTATCCATACTATTGAAATCCGGCTAATCTCTATAATTTTCTACCTTAATTATTGTCGAATAAGGTATCAAGGGGTATCTTTTATAGGAGAACAAACAACAATATCACTACCAAATTCCAGAGACCTTTGGCGGTTGCTACGAATACACATCAATAAGTCGGGTTACGAAAGATTAGGATCGCTGTTTTAAGAGTTCTTGTTTGAATGGTGAACAGACTTGTAAGGTGAGCTGCTAATACCTTCCTGGATGAACATTTTATTCTTGTTCCCTACTTGTTGTCTACTTTGAAATGGTTTCATATCTTACATGCTTGTTATGGACACTGGCAACCATTACTTAACGGCTTTTAATAACTTTTTTTTTCTCTTCCAATGTTTTCTGAAGGGTTTTTTCTGTCCTATTGTTGGATCAAGAAGATGAACACACGGAACTTTCACCAAGGTCGCCTTTGCAACATGCGCTTCTTGTAATGATACTGACAGTCACCTTATCGCGTTCAAATATTTCTTTAATTGCTTTCCATTGTAATAAGCGAAATACGGCACTGGTCTCATAATAATTACATCTCGGTTGGTTCTTTTGCTTGTTTTAACAGCCGTCACATAGTCTAGCTTTTAATCCCTTTGGATTTACTGTGAATCGACGCTATGTGGCTATTAACATGCGCTTGGTCTGACGAAAACCAACCTAACTAAACAAAATCAAAAGCAAACTAAGCATAGACAAAGCTGGTCACACTGTCGGCCGCACTCCGGAAGTAAACATTCATAAGAAAGCGTGCATAAAGCTTTCAAAACATGTGAACATTTGAATGGCAATTTCCGGAGTAACAAAGCTCCAGCACAAAGTATATACAGCGCTTTAGTGCGCTAATCACCAGAGCTCAAAATCGTCTCTGTTTATGTAATACGAACAATCAAAGCAGCAATCTTCGAGTTAACAAAGCTAAGGAGATTTGGAGGGCTACTAAAAACACACTTTCAAATATCAAAAGAAAAAGTTTGAAGTATGAAAGTCGCTTGGACGCAGCGAAACTTCCTGTTAATGTTTTAGAAAACGGGCCTTAGTCTTATAAACAGTGAGCCAAGGAAATAGACTTATTAAGAACCGGTAATCTGGTTTTTTAGCGTGGACTAAACAAACTGTTAACTTGTACGTCAGATTCGCAACGTAATTTTTCAATGAAGACGCATTCCTCGGCCAATTTGTTATGATCATATTCGCTTTTGAATGTTGGCTGTTCGACGTTGTTGCGTTGAATGCTGCTGTCCTGGAAAACCTTTTCAAAATACTTTAAAGAGCTACGAAAAATTTTAGAAATTTAGTAATTATCTCTCATTGTAGAAACGAAAGGTCGGTGTTTAGTCGAACAAACATGTTTCTATTCTGTTGATGATGGATAACAGATGACGACGATGCTATCGCATAGTTTATGAAAACCTTACTCGTAAAATGAGACATCCGCCAAAATAGATAATTAGCAAAGATCTTTGTTGAAGCAAAATTCATGACTGGTTTGGGAAAAAGCATCAGAAATACCAAGAAACGGGGCTGTAACATTATACTATAGAAAATAATACTATAGAACATAGCATTAGGGCCGTTTATGCGAGAGAAAATAAGCCCAGGCGAAGATAAGCCGCGAACAGTGCATTTATACGAGTGTCTTCCCGGCCTAAATAAGCCGCGGCTTATTTTGGTCTTGAACAACTTCGCTGAGGAACGTTTATAAGAGTGTTCGCGGCTTATTTTAGCCTAGATTTACATTAGCCGCGACTTATTTTCTGTCGCATAAACGACCCTACTGTTGCTGCTATCAGCAAAAGTAAAGCAGTGTACACAGGCCACAGATTCTAATAAATTTGCTAGCATTCGCCCATGGTATGCATGTATAATAACGAAACGACATCTAAATCAAAACGACCAACTTTAGTTTTAAACTGTTACCAACAATTTTAAGTGAGATTCAGTCGTCAATTGCGTTATCGAAAACCAGTGATTGCCCACGTAAACTAATATTTAAGCATTTAAAGAAAGTCTTTAATCGCGCATACAGTTAACTTACTGAGACCACATGTTTGAAGCAATACGAAAAGCGCCCGTTCCAATAAGGAAAGTACAGATTATAAAGAAGCAACATAATAATAACGCTTCCCTTTATTACTCACTGCTTTTTAAGCAATTAGCCGGAAGTTCTACAAACTAGCTATATCCAATGATGCAGTACTGACGTGGCGACACATCGACATCGAGATGGTCAACCATAGTAGTACTAAGTGCTCTATCGAAGTAACGAACAGAGAATATCTATTTCTCTATCATAAAGTAATTCGTGTGATTACTTTTGGTAGCTGAAACGGCTCAGCCTGAGGTCGATAATCACAATGTCGATTGACCAAGTAGCCCTGGTGGTACATACAATCGATAGCCAGTTAGTCATTAGCCGATTAGGACATCGTATTTCATCCTGCATTGATTGAATTTTGATTGTACTCCAAACAAAAGATCTAAGGAACCAGTGATCCTTCTTGAAGGACACTTACTCTCCTAATAAGCTAATTCCCAATTTAGAATCAATTAAAATCAGTGTAACTACTGACTTGACATAATCGAAAATTCAGGTTCAATCCCAATACATGATGTACTGTTTAACAGATTTCCACTTTTAACCTACAACATAGTTTACGTGGCTTAAAACAGTGGTGTATCCGCATGATACCTGAAAACATTAATGTCTTCTTACTAACTTGGTTTGGAAATGAAAAATTCCTCGATTATAGAAGCTGAAGAGGTTTATAGCAGCAGCAGATGTTAGAAAAACCTTCATGCACAATTCAATTTAGACTTCTGAACTAAACAGAATTGTGATGTTAGTTGCTACTCCAAGTGACGAACCATACCGGACAAGTAGAGAAAACTCTACTTGGCCCGGCAGGGATTCGAACCCGCAACCTTCGGTTTACTAGTCCGACGCTCTACCAACTGAGCTAAAACGAATTGAGTAAAATGTAACTGCGTTTTGTAATTTTCATTGTATGCTTTATGAAAACTTATAAAGAACACGTTTCAGGAGAGATCTAGCGGTAGTGGATGAGGACTTATCCTCATTTGTGGGCTGTGTGATACACAACTTCCCAGGATTGCAAAATTGCGCAATGTTATATTGGTAGCCCAAGCGACTCTTCAGTGCAGTTTATTGCCCCAATAAGGACAATACTGAATTGTCACGAAATATGTAACTATCATTAACCTACGCCGAACACGTGATTGAGCATAAGAAATCTTTTGCCAAATTTAACACCTGCAGGTATAAATCAAGTGAAATGCAAAGTTTCCTTCTGCCTTAAGGATAAATGGCCTCGACAAAGTATCACAGCGGATACTAATTCGGAGGGGTTCAAATGACCAACATCAGCCACCTCCTTTTCTTTGACCCTGACTTTCGTCACGAAGTTCAAGTTGTCCAAACCGAGTTGGTAAAGCTGCTACTCGATTTAAAAATATATTTGACAATCTTCTAAGTTAAGAGAACCAGCCGTGCTGGTTCTCTTAACCTAAGGTATCCGGAGGTATACTGGATGAAAATCAGTAGAGATCGAGCTGGATTCATAAAAAAGGTGCTCAAGAACTGCCTTTCTATCGCCAGTAAAATGTGGTCCATTAATTGCATGTAGGCAAATATACGTCTTCGTTGTATGATTCCAGAATTCCATCACACTAAATAGGTGTGTCAGATACTTCGGTTTTAAACTTCCTGGCCATCAAAATGTCACGCAGAATTCCAGAGATTTGGACGGCGAGTCTGAGTTGGTCAAACGGTAAACCCTAAAGTATGTCGGTGGCTCCAGGTGTCTTGCCGATTGTGGGAGATCAAAAGAGAATGTGCATACCAGAATGTTACTTGAGTGCTTTCGTAATTTCTGCCATTCTTATCACAATATACAATTAGTTTCTAACAGTCAAGAAATAAATACAGAACCCGACTGATATTCTAGACCATATACTAACAGTGAATTCTTGTGGCTTTGTTATATCTCTTCTCATCTTCTGAATGGGTGGAAAAATTCAATTTTAAGAAAGCTTTGAGTTATTCGCTGCAAGAATTCAGTTTGCAGTCGAAAATAGAATATTGACTCAACACTATTCCGTCCATAGTCTAACTGAAATAGGTCGCAGAAAGACATGATTACCGTTCAGTTCGTGTACCTTATCCCGCAATCACCCCAAATGAAATGCACCTTATCCAAGATGGATAACAACCAAAGTATACCTGATAAAACTCAAATCACGAATGCTTGATGGTCACAAATGTGAAGACTGGTGAAGATTGGACCGCGCTCGTAAAGTTCATTCGAAATTGTATCTTCTTGAAGTAGAATGTAAAAAAGTAACTTGCGGACATCGCGCCACTTTACAAAAATTTGCTGTTCTTATGAAACGACTGAATTCAGTCAAAAAGTTGTTTTGTCGAAAAAGAGACTATTGTTTACGAAAACGTCTGGCCATCCCAGGCAGTTTATCACTTTCAAGGGCGCCCGTCAAACGGACAGATGGAATGCTCAATTGTTTGTCCACCGTCACATAATGGTTTTTGTGTGAAGTAAACAGAATTTGTGCGCGAATTTACAGCCTGATTCTTACTGGTGACACAAGCATAGCATAACGTTAAGACGAAAGTAAAACATAACTTCACTGGTGGAACTCAACATGTCTGTTAAGCATGATTCAAGACAAAACGAGAATTCTTTTTTATATTTGGACCTTCTCTTGGTACAAGTTTGGGTTCATATGCATGCCTTATGTCATAATTTGACACGGGGAACAAGGTCTGTGCTTTTTTGTTTGTCCTTTTCAATGCTTAAGTGAAAACCGGGCATTAGAGTCTCTGGCGACATTCGTGGAATTCCTCTCGAGTTAAACAGTTAACAAATACAGGGACGGACGCTGACAGGTTTCATCACGTTCCGCGTTCCAAAAACGAGCGGAATGTTTATTTTGTCTAAATATTACGTATCTTATTTTCGGTTTCAGACCTTCCTTGTCCCAGTTTCGTAACCT
>JBAHVQ010000224.1:331071-345274 GCA_036872915.1 Nanipora kamurai | reverse complement strand
TATCGATCAGTGTTGTCTACCATGAGCACAAGTGCTCAAATTCGTCATCTGACGCGACATTCAAATGGCCACACTTTCGCGACTCAAAGATAATAGGAGCAAGCAGTCCAGTTATATAGAGGTCAGTGGTCCGAGCTTTAGATTAGTGCACAAAATATCAACTTGCATCGTTTGCTTAGGTTACAATTCCATGCCTACTGTTTTAAGACAGTTGAGGTCACGAGACTTCTTAGAGCAGGCGGCTTATCCTGGCACACCAGGCTGTTAATACGAGGGAAATATGACATGTCCTTCATCCGGGAAAAAAACGCTCGTATTGTTAGTACAAGATAATCTAACATGCGCATGCTAATTATGCTATAAATTTCGCAAAGTTAGTGACCTCCTGATCGCCTAAGAGGGACTCCAACCATTGAGCTTTATAAGCTCAGATGGTAGAGCGAAGGTTACTTACTGTATTGGTTGATAATTGACATGTGTACTATTAACTTTAGTCTCGACAAGTTGGACCCAATTAAATCTTAGATGCGCAAGCTTGTCAAGTTTTTAAACTCAGACAAATATACAGGTATCAAGAATCCCGCAAAAAGCAACATTTTACCCCACCTTCCTGCGCGAATGGACGTGGTTCTCGCATTCGCGCAGGAAGGTGCGGTAAATTGTTGCTTTTTACGTGGTTCTTGATACGTGTATTCTGAGATGAATCCAATTAAATTTACCGTATGGTACAGTATTGTAAAGAATGTGGTAGCTTAGTTAATGTAAATCAGAAATGCGCATGCTCCTTCAGCTATAAATTCAGAATACTTTCAGATTCCCCTGAGTGGAATCATTATTGGTTCACACACCGAGCATACAGCTACCTCTGAAATCCTCCCCGAAGGTGTATGCTCTAAGGCAAGAACTGTCGGTGTGTACACCACCTTTTTAGACTAGATTATTATGCTGCACTGGACAATTCAACGGAAAGGAAAAATCTGACGAAATGGGCCAACGTAATGTATGAGGGGGAGTTGCCCTGCCCACTACGTTACTGAGTTGCACTGGAAAGAGGTTCACCCTATTCCTCTGACTTAAACATGGCGTAGCAACTTCTCTTGCATTTTTATAATTAAATTATCCATACGATGTTATGTATATACAAGGTAAAAATGGTAAAAAAGAATGGAAAGGTTAAAAAAAAACCGTTTTCGATCAACATGATCTTCTTCAGTTTGTGAAAATCCAACGTTGTCTTGTTAGGAAAGGTGACCGTGAGTGGGTCGCACGTTTCGCAAAGCAACGCAAGTTTGGCCATAAGGCAACCTTTTCACAACGAAACCGCTTGGTTCTCCGTAAGAGACAACACTGAAAAAACAATCGTTGTAGACAAGTCACCTGTTGTCGATGGTGAAGTCTCGAAATTAGTGGGAACCACTGAACCCTATTATAACCGTGTGACAGCTTGGTTATTTTACTCGAACGCCAGACGATTTTACTCGTTAATGGCAGACATCTTTGCAGGAAAGGTTTGAAGCAAAAGGTTAGAATTAACTTTACCGTGTCATTATGATACCCAATTCGTTGTACGCTGGGCACCCAAACCTACTACCTCCACGTTTTGACGGTCATCATTCTAATAACGATAATCGTAAGACGACCAACGAACGAGCCCTAGACGGGAATCAAACCCGCTACCCTCTGATGACCGGTCAGACATTATTATTGTTGTTGTTGTTGTTGTTGTTGTTGTTGTTTTTGTTGTTGTTATCATTATTATTATCACTATTGCACAGACGCACAGCATAGATGTTGTTGCTGGTTATCTCAGAACAGGACTGTCTACATGTCTGTAGACTAAGTCGCATCCTTGCTTCCTTATTGCAATACTTTTCTAAGAATTTGTCCTGTACCAAGTAAGGATGTCTTTTGTAGCTGTGGTATCTTTAATCCCAGGTCTAGTTTCTCTATCCAATCTCCGAGTCTCTTGCTGACTGATCCAAGTGTTCCTATCACCACCGGTATAACCTCAACCATCTTCATTCTCCATAGCTTTCCAATTTCAATCTTCAACTCCCGATCTTTCAACCTTCTCGTCTTCTCTTGTTGACTATTTGCTGTCCTCTGGGATTGCCACGTCAACTATTATGCACTTTCTCTCCTTTTTGTCAACCAACACAATATCTGGTTTCCTATGCTTGATCTTTCCATCACACTGTATCATAAAATCCCATAACAGCTTCACCTCCTCATTCTCCATTATTCCCTCAGTCTTATGTTCGTACCACTTCTCAGCTCTCTTCAACCCGTATTTACTACACATGCTCCAGTGCACAATCCTTGCCACATCCACACACAATATGCCACACTGTCTCCCCTTTCTCTCCCCACATCCTACATAGTGGGTCCTCTTCTGTCTTATCAATCTTGTTCTTCACATATTTTGTCCTCAACGCCTGTTCCTGTGCTGCACCGGGTAGGGTCTCAATTTCTGGTTTCAAATCAGTCTTCCGTAACCACCACCATGATTTTACTAAATCGACGTTAGGGTTCTCTTTCAGTTCTCTGTAGAACTGACCATACATTGTCTTGTTTTCCCATCTCTCTTTCATTTCTTCCTCCTTATTACTTTTATAGTCCTCTTTTTTACGCATCCTTCTGTTCTTACCACACCATTTTCTCTTACCTGCACTAACATTGGTTCTACGCTTCTCTTCACATACCAACCTAGATTGTTTTCTTCCGACCTGTGCACATTTCACAGCTGATAAGTGCTCTTCCACCTTTGGCTCTAGGTAGGTACAACCTATCAACATCACTCTTTGGGTGAAACACACCGTACAGTGTAAGTAGCTTTCTAGTCTTTCGATCCAATGTCTGCACTTTCTCCTGACTCCACTTTACTATATCTGCACCGTACCTGAGCGCAGCAATCGTCCCTGTGTTCACAGCCATAATCTTGTTCCTTCCACTCAGCTTCGAGCCTAACACATATCTCAGTCTCTTCAAGTACTCTTTCTTGAATTTGTCTCTCATTTCTTCCTCCATAATGTCATCCATTTCCAGAATTCCAAGGTACTTGTATCCACCTACCTCAATTTCCTTCATGACTTCCCCATTTGGTAGTTCTATTCCTTCACTCTTTTATTATTATTATTATTATTATCATCATTATTATTATTAATATATATTATTAATATTATTATTATTATTAATCTTCATTTGAGAAGGGTAAATTTATGCACCAATTAGTTTGCAGTATTCTTCCTGGTGGCCCTTACAGATATAGACGTTCTGATAAACTTGAGTAGCAATATTAGCATGGAATCTATGTTCATTTTTCTTCAGATAATTAGTATTAAAATCGCTAAGTAATAAAATCTCCTTGTTTTCATGGTCGACTATACTGAGCATTTGATTTAAATGGTCCTGCCAAAGGGTTGTGGTATCGGGTTGGTATATAAAACCAACTAAAAAAGCTTTAGAGTGCACAAATTGAATTTCAAGTGAAAGATATGAGAATCATCGGTAACTAAAATATCAGATCGTAATTCATAAAATACCGAGTAAGGAACATAAACCAGGATACCGCCGTCCTTGGAAATTAGTAGATAATTTGTAGATCAAAATCAGACCAAGATTTGTTCAAATGAGTTTCAGAAAAACAAAAAATAATGTTAGTTTTAGATCTATTGGTAATGGCCGTAGAGATCAGTGCAGAAAGCAAGGGTGCAGGTTCGTCATATGTACTGCCTAAACGGAAGCCACGATATGATAATAATGATGTAAATCCATATGATCTAATCAGCACACGAGCAATTAAGCATTTGAAATAAACGACAAAATTTTTTAATGCAAACATGTTTCGACTTAACTTCGACGAAGATGGCTTATAGTTAAGTCGAAACATGTTTGCATTAAAAAATTTTGTCGTTTATTTCAAATGCTTAATGATGTAAATACTTAATGACACGACACACCATGTGAGTCGTGGTAACTCAATGGTTAGAGCGTCTCACCGGTCATCAGAAGGTTGCGGGTTCGATTCCCGTCTACGGCTCAGAAATCGTTTCTCTGAGAGAACGAGCTTGACGAACGTCCACTCGTCGTCTGAGATTTACCAAGCTCCCACATGAACTAAGTTCGAGTTCAGCATTAAGTAAGATGGATTATACGTAAACAGAAAAATAGTAAAAGAATGGTTAAAATCAGAAGACACACAGATTAGTGTTCAGCATTTAGTATAATGATAATTATAACAATGATTTTCGCTAACAAACTTGGCATATTTGAATTTTTCAACAGATTTAGAACGAAGTTTATTCCAACACTCGCTCAGTCGCTTTGCAACCACACTAGTCTTTCGGTGGTTGGTTAGGACTAATTCAAACGCCGAATCCAGTGCAAGTGGCCATAAACAAAGGATTTAGCTGGTCTAAATTGAACTGACCCGTGCCAAGTACCTGAGCTGAAAGTAACTGCTCAGAAATATTTCCTTTCCATGGAAGAAACTAGTAAAATTTCCGTTCCATGTCGGTGGACGGAATAATTTCTGAATTACAAAAGGAGCCTCACAAAGCATTTTCTCGCAAAGTTTAATGCTATTTTTCTGCAGCTATGTTGAAGTAAAGTCATGGGAGAGGTGGATCAAACTAATTAAGTCAACATCAGAAAGTTATTTCGGGAGCTACAACTAATAAAGTGACTGAGTTCTTTAATTCGTCCAGCAAATTTTCTTGGATTTCCTGACAATTCCCTACATTTCTAGTCCATTAGTCTTTTTCCACTCGTCACCTGAGCGTAGTCTACATAGTTTTCTTAGTCCGGTAAAAACAGTGATAACGCATTTCTCGACCTACTCCACTCACAGTAATCCGCCGTTCCTGCTGTTCAATAACGTTGGCTGTTTATGTTTCCTGCTTCAATTCCTTACTATAGGAGTTACGTTCTCCTAAAATGTTAATATGGTATAATAGCTCGGTAATGAGGAAAGTTTTGACTAATTTAACTTAAATTCTGACCTTTCAATTGAAATTTTAATGGCACTCTTCAACTTCTCCTGAGATGTTCCACAGCTCGTCAATTTAAGGAAATCAGCATAAACGTGAGAGCGCTGTTTAGAAACACTTACTAGAATTATAGTAGATTCTATTATTTAATTACAATACCAATAACAATGGAACGTCCTCAATATGTATCCATCTAATTATTTGCATTTTCCATCCTGTCATTCGGTGGAATGACTGCGGAATCTGATTCCAAAATAAAAGTTGATCTTTGAGAAAGTTCTTATTTGGAAGCATCCGGTAGTTTGAAACCAACTCTATTAGCAATCTCGTCCACTGATCGTTCACCAGCTCCTTTATATCGCTGGTACAATATCTGAAAAAGTTTTGAAAAATTATGCTTTCTAACAGTTTGCTGACATTCACGTAACTTAACAGAGTAGGAGCTAATTGTGCAAACCTATGAAATATGTTCTCCTTCAGACTAAAAGAAAATGCATGGTATAACTTGTCAACTAAGAACAAGAATGCTCTGTTTCAATTAATTAAGAGGAATAAACCATACAGTTCTTAATGTTAGAAAATGTAACTGCTTAAAGCTAGTAGCTCCTACAGAAAGGGTAATAATTTGTAGATTTGCATATTAACTACATTAAGTATGTTAAACCCTTGCACATCCTTTTTGTACCTATCATGAGTATATTATTATTATTTTATTATTTGCTAAAAATTAGTTTGCTCGACTGAATATAAGTTTTAGAAACCCAAGTTCCCTTACTTGAAACTTACACCAGTGGTAATTTATTGTCTTCACAAACTCATGAATAATTGATGACCATTTTAGCCTATCAAGTCGCCGATAATACATCACGTGCATGGACGTGCATTTACATCCCAATACGATGATTAGAACAGCATTTATCAGCTATGGCTTTGGCAAAGATTTTACCAAGACCATAATCATATGAATTAAGAGCACTCAGGATAGGCCGACATAGAAAACCATCATTATGCATCTTAACTAAACCAATGAGTTGCATTATTTTGTTTCCTGCACTCTCCATATAAATATATAGGATGCTGCGTAGACAGTGCAAAAAACAGCGTAGAAAGGTAGAAAGTTGGTAGACTGCTGAACTTATGTTCAAAAATTCTGCCGTTTCGAGCAAGGCCTTTGATCGAAACACCAGAATTTTTCAACATAAGTTTGGCGGTGCACCAACGTTTTAGCATTCCATGCTACATTTCTCACCGAAGAATAACAGATCAAAATATTTATGGAGGTTGTCGGGACAGATTTTCTGCTCTAGAATTAGTGGATTTTAAAAATTCTGTTAAATGAAAATTTTGAAAATTAGATAAGTAGTTACAGTTCATCTGTTTGCTCTATTTACAAAATTTTAAGAATTCACCAAAGGAAAGATCGAAAATATAACATTGTATTTACGCGGCTGTCGTGATAGAATAACGATTCGACAAGCTGACTATCTATGCAAGCGTGACACGCCATGTTTAGTTACCAGTCCCCTATTAAATATTGACTACCCCAAAAAGACTGGGCTCTGGGCAAACCTGTACGACTTGTGATTGGCTGAAGATTTACAACGACCAATCATAGCTTGCACTGGTTACCCAGAACCCAGTCTTTCCGGGATTACTGCAGCGATCAACTACTGTAAGGTGCCTCATTAATTAGTTCTTGGGAAATTTGAACAACAAAATCCAGAATTGAAGCCTCAGCATTATCTTGCTTTGTTTCAGCAGATCGTGGGACATACTTGAATCCTTGATGGGACTTCATGGCGTGTATGAAGTTATTTGGTCTCGTGAATTGCCAATTTTTTGATTCATCGGGTAATTACGTCTTCACAAGTGAGTAGTTCTAACCACTATCAGTTTTTATTGAAGTCTCTTTAAGTTATGTACTTTACTTGATGGTACGTGAAAGTTCATCAAATTTACTTCCTGACTTTCTGAGCGTCAGAGGAGAAAAACTAGCTAACCTTCTAATGACTAGTGAGACTCTCTGTTTGAACGTTCGTGTATTGTCCATCATAACTCCACGCTCCCACATGCACAATATTAACCCGTAACCATCCTTAATAATTTAAAACTGAATGAAAAATCTTCCAGAACTGCGTGAAGAACCACGACGTGAAGTACGTGAACATTCTGAAAATCTAAATTTCGAGAAAAAATTCGCACAGGAAGTGGGTGAAAAATGTTACAGTTGTAAATGTCCAATTCTATTTCAGAATCATCCTCAGGGTAACATGACTGTATCCAACATAGTCCGTATAACGCTGTTTCACGTTTCACGGGAAACAATTTCGTTTGCTGCGTCTCACTCACCCGGGACACAAGACGAGCCGCAAAGCGGTCGCAGGCGAGACGCGGACGCAGTGGTAAGTTATTTCTTGGCAGTACTGTATCTGACACTTGCAGTTAAGGGGTTAAAGCAGAATATTCACTAAGTTGGTCCAGTATTACAAATGCGAAGCAAACGCTCAAGCATAACCAATCAATTAAACCAAAAGTGAGATTCGTAACGTTTGCTCTCCATCTGAGTCTCTCACGAGTTCGGTTACCATTTGGGGCTCAAAAACACTATCTGAGGACTTGAGCTTGTCGAACTTATCTTCTTTAAACTTGGACATTCATAATAGGATTGTGGAAGATTCATGGCCCAGATTCAACTAACCACAAACTTGACCGATATAGCAGCACAAACTTGAGTTCCCTTTTTATCCTCTTACAGCGCTGACGTCATGGATGTAGCGGCCAGCGGTATTCGACCCACAAGAAAAAGCTCCGTGAAGCAGTCTCTCAAAAAAATCGTGGTACAATGTACAGAGCTTATACTGAACAAGGGGAGGGCTTTAATCAAAAAAGCGACGGGAACTGAAACAGCAAAATTTGTTGAAACACTCCGAGCAATACCTGAAACTTGTCGACTGTCGTACGCGCAAAATGCACCAAACGGTGTGAAACCGATGAAAACCATGCCAGGTTACATAATACACGAAAGTAAAAGAGTGGCAGATAGTTTAGATATTTGACGATTACGTCCAATGGATCAGGCATGAATTACTTGGGTTAGTATTGACAGAAACTAGGCGAGCAGACTAGAAGTTTATGCCAATGTTTCTATTGGTTCTTTTACTTCCAGAGGGAGAGGGAGAGTCCAGTGATTTTCACTGGTATCAAAAGAGAACTTCCTTCATCTTGTTTTCTCTAGGTTTCAAAGATTACTGGAAAAATTGAGAAACTTAGCCGAGGCTTATCCTCTGTTTTACATACAAATACTTACAGGGTCCAGTAATTACATTGTTAAACCATTAGGGTGGCACACACAAGAGGTAGTGTCCCAGGGACATGTTGTGGAAACACCAAGCAGTGACCGATACACAGATTATGAACCTCAAGAAAACATGCGTGCTTTGTATTGTGGGATGGATAGATAAACCGTTTAATAAAATCATCCTGCAGGTGAAAGGCTGAATTATATGATATATATTGAGAGTATTACATCATCAAAAATCAATCTAAATTAGGAATGTGAATAAACTGAATTCAAATACAAATGCCATTATAATTAAGTAATTGTAATAAAACTATTAGTATACATCTGCCTATTTAAATATTTCAGAAAGTGTCAAATATCAATAATCTTTAAGTCTATAAAAGTTAAGACCCATACACTATTGGGTATAATTAATAAGATATGATATAATAAAGGTATCCCTGAATCTATTTGTAGGATAGCTATATAAAATGATTTAGCATTTCTTAAGTTATAAGTATGCAGGGCTTCTGGAAGTAGCAAGTGGTAGAGTTTCTAATGCTCATTGTTTATATCTGATTTAAAAAGTTTCATCTCTTCTTGTCCATAAGGTCTTCATGCCTGACTAGTCTAAAGCATCTTTATATGACAGATCTGGAAATTAATTCATAACAATCTTTTTTGGATTCTTTCTGCCATATTCAATAGATAGGATCAATATTGATCCTTTCTACCATATCTGATTTTTAACCTGAAGGCTACAGACAGGTAGTCGAAAGCTTGTTCATCAAAAAGTATTTTGATCTGAGAGCATATCTGCTTCTATAATTTTCATCTTTAATTTTCTAAGATTTTAAACAATTCATCCATTGTATCACATACAAAATTTATCCAGGAATGAAATTTGCTATTCAGTTCAAAATATTTAGTTCAAAATACTCAAAATATTCAAAATATTGGCATGTCCAATTATGATGTGTGATGTGCACTGGGACTGTGGAAGTATGGGGTGGGGCAGCAGGACACCTTCCATTTTTTTATAAAATTAATTCCTTTGAATATTATGTATTTATTTCTTAAATAAATTGGTATAAGTATAATTACAGAATTGACGTATGTTATCTGGAACGACAATTCTGGTTGCAACTGGAATGCTCTTGAGAAATTAAGGGATGTGACCTCTGGTACTTTAGTTTGGGCCTCCTCACTTGAAATATTGCATTCTTTAACCACCATGCAACTCAGTAATGTGGTTTATAGAATTCAGTAATGTGTGCAATGAATGGGGCAAGTACCATTAGTGAAGACTGAATTAAGACCTGAGTGTATTAAAAATGAACTTTGGATCTTTGACTTAGGTCAAACCTGTAATCCTTTCAAACAACTCAAGTGCTCTAGCAGTTGGTTAGATGAATACTGAGCAAGATCATAACAGGTGTTGGTGTAACTTCCTGATAAAAATCCAAACCAGCTTTTTTAATAACAGATCATGGTTGGGTATTTATTACTGAGCTTTTTAAATACAGAGGATTCTAGCATAAAGCACCACGAACCCCATCTAAGATCCTAGGCAATTCAAATAGGAGGAGCTGTAGGCCCACATGACATAGCACATATTAATCTTTTAAATCGGGCGGGTGATATGTGAGAAAAATGGGGGGAGGGAGAGTCAGAGCTTCACAAATATTAAATCAATAACAAATTGCTTATATTTAATCATACCTTACCATTCCTTACACTCTTCAGCAGACACAAGTAAGTCTCTGCTAAGAACTGAAAATCTTTAGTTGTATTCTCGTTGCAGACGTTCTTATTAGCTCGATAAAGTGAAGAAATATACTGGTACCCATATGTTCGTTTGTAAGATGCTAACTGCTGATTATGCTATGAAGAGAAAAATTAACTATAACTTATAAATTGTCGAATAGCAACCTGAACTGCACACGTTCCAGAACGACAATAGAAACGAATTAGATGAATTGTTTTCTGCTTACCAGACCGGATGAGTTTCTTGTGAGTGTTCTGATCTCTAAAAGAAGCTCTTTAAATAATTGCAGTGACTTATTCTGACTACTCATTGCAATTTGTACAGTTGTCCACTTGTCTTGCCACCATGACAAATCAGACATCAGAGTCTACGAAATGAGTGTAACGACAGAGTTCCGGTGGAACGGAGTTTTCCGTTTTATTTGAGCAAGTATGCTGATCACAGTGATAGCGTGCCAGCCGGCTCATTGAGTAAATGGACACGTCTGAAGAAACCTGGGGATGAAAATTTTCATCACTCGTAACTCACTCGCTCGGATCCCTCGTCACCACACATTGTTGTGGTAAATTTTACCTCAGCTGCTAATTAGATTTAGATTTCAATCAGATCTTAAATGCGCATGCTACTCAAGATTGTAAAGTAAGTAAAGTTTTCAGCAACGTCCTAGTCAGGGCCTTGAAGGCCCTGGGCATGAGGTTGATCAAACTCGTAACCCTGATCGGCGGTGGCCGTTTTCCACTTCGACCACACCGTACAGAATTCCTTTGTCTGATAAGCTCTCGAGCAGAACTAATGATTTTTAGACAAAAGGAATACGCTACGTTTCGGTTGGTTGAAGTGGAAAACGTCCTTAAACCACGGAGTTGGTAGAGCGAAGGTTGCTCGAAGCTAAGTGGAATCTTGCATAGAAATGTTGATCCACATGTGCAAACCAAGAGTTAAAATAAACTGCAAAACTTCGTAATAGTAAATTTTAATAAGCCGATTCGTTTCACTGGGACGAACGATCTTGGCTCGAAACGTCAGTTTTACTATTACAATTTACGAATTGCGTTACTCGCGATACAGACTACACAATGAATGACATTCGTAGAACAACTTCACAACATAAATGCAGTTGCAAAGCACGGAAAAACAAACAATGAAACACATTTCAGGTTTCTTATAATTACCCAGCACCTCAACGGTTCTGCCCCTTGCAGCCAGTAGCTGATTTTGCAGGCAAAAAGTCGAAGTGGCATTTGCCTGCATCTGGGTCCAGATCAGCATGTATCTCAGGCATGAAACCACTCATAAAAAAATATCAGACACAAAGGCAACTGAATCATAAGATAATGTTGTTGATAAAATATAACTGTAAACAGCACAATATCTAAAGTTAGATACGAATTATTGCGCTTACAGGCAGAGCAATTTGTGTATATAAATAAATGAATAAATAAATAATTTTAAACCAACCCGCTGATTCAAGGACCGCGGAGCAATTTTAGGATTGGGGGGCTAAAAGATTTTTCTGGGTGGCTGAAGGATAAAAATGAGTCAAAACGCTCAAAAAATAGCATTTCCTGGGAATTATCGAGGGGACTAAAGCCTCCGTAGCCCCCCCGGCTCCGCGGTCCATGTGATTAGAGTCGAAATTTTAGAGGTTTCCAATTCAATTTTCCTAATACATCGTCAGAGCGAATTTCATTGCTATATCCAGTTATTATTCTTGCTGCGCGGTTTTGTAGTTTTTGGAGCTTATCTTGCAATAGCTTTGAACAATTACCCCAACCGCTGAGCAATAGTCAAAATGAGGTGAAACCAGTTTCTAAAACTCATTAACAATTCATAAGAAAATTTCAAAAGAAATCAATATTTAATTAGTGTTTTGAAACTGGAGGAAAACTGTCTTCCAAGCAGGTGGCGGATTTGAAATCTTGCAGGGGACAGCGGGGCTGATTAAGTATTCATTTTCAAACTACTAGTAGTTTGAAATTTTTCAAGGTACTAGTACATTGGAATTAATTTAAGCTACAGATTGTTCTGTCATTAACAAAACTACAAATCAAATTTAAACACACTTATGCACATATATAATAATGCTTAACTAATAAAACTTTAAACTGAAAATTTTGCCGTTATAGAAATAAATAGTATCTGTTAAAATCTTAGCTGTAGTGTTGCCTAGAACGCCTTTCTGCCACATCTGTTGTTCCTCTTCGAAAGAAAATCTTTGCTTTTCTTTTTACAAATTCCTAATCCCTTCTCGATGGACGTCTTTCATTTCAGCACCTAGAATTTGACCAGCAAACCTGTAACATTAGGGGATACAAATGCTATTTTACTCAAACAAAATAATCAAAATACGTGTTTAATATACACAAAATGCTGCCTACCGGGTATCATACTTGTTAAGCAGATTTATATCTGTCCGCCCTTTGTTAGCCAAATATCGCTTCAGAGCAACAATGATCTGATATAACGTCTTTCCAGGATATCTCTGACCTTGTTAGTCTCGCACTTCCTGAATAAACTTTCCTAACCAAAAGTTTATCGATTCCATTAGTCGAAGGCTGCTGTATTCTTGAGAAGAACGCGTATTGTCTCGTTCGGTTTTCCACTCTTCAAACAATTTAACCGCCCATCTGTTTTTATACTCTGTTGTCTTCGGAACGGCTGCGGCCAAAACTTTAGCTTCTTCATCCAGACTACGAGCTCGTCGGAAACGTTTATTGGGATTACACGAAACCGTTCTTTGCCATATCTCGCACTCGCGCTTACAACAATCTGTACACGCTTGTCGCATGGCGTAGCATTCGCATTTAATTTTTACGTAAAAATATTCAAAATTGCATAATTGATGAGTTTGTTCCAGTCCTCAGCTTCGCCTCGGACTGGAACAAACCCCTCGTATTTGAAATCCCGGTAAAGTCCTCCGTCTCGTATTTGAATTGTTACGTATCATATAATAAAATTAAAGTACTTTTCCGGACAAATGGCTTGACCTGTCGCATGATACCTAAAGCTCTTGAAACTTTCTTACGAATGCAATTGATTTGTTGGAGACATGTCAACTTAGGGGCGGCGGAACCAGGGAGGCCGCGGGGGCACAGACCCCCTCAAAAAATCAGCGGGCCTGGCCCCCCAATAATTTTATGCGTCCTGAGACTTTACTACTTTATTTCATAAAGCAGGGGTCACCAAACTACGGCCCGCGACGTCAGTTTGTCCGGCCCCCGTTGCATGCTGAAAAAATAAACATGCTTTTGTACTGCTTTTTACACTTCTTAGATTGGGCATGTATACCGAGTCAGTAACGTTGTGAGCGCTGGCTCATTATAAACTATGTTTACATTGTGTTACAATTTACCAGCGGGTTTTCCCGTGGACTATCTCGTATACTTCATATAAGCGTAAATTATAAGGTGTGTTGTTGTAATCCGCCATATTGGAAAAGACTTGTGTATGTGTAAAAACAAATAAAAAAAATCAGAAATTTACCATAAAGCGAACAACTATCACAACGTCACGCGCTATGCATTTCGGGCGCTACAACAGTAACTACAGTACACTACGTGTGCCTCAAGCCGGTCAGTTATTAGTGACTACAATTGAAACGAGAATATCTGACACCGAGGCCTAGGTCTGCTTTTGTTTTTTCTTCAGTGATCTTCACCCATCGGTATGGAAAAATTATGTATGACCCTATTTCAAACACCTCTGGTGTAAATGCTGATTTTCTTAAGACCAAGATGAAGGACATTGCCCTGAGTGGTTTCAGAAGCTATCGCCCGCCGAACTTTGTGTTCTCCGACGATCTCAGGATAACCCTAACCCTAACCCTAAAGTCGCTTAAAGAAGATCAATACGTTGTCATAATCAAACCTGACAAAGGGAATGGTTTGGTCATTCTTGACAAATCGGACTACGACCAGAAAATATTGGACATTCTTGAAGACTCCACGAAATTTAAAAAACACGACGCTGATTCTGTTAAAGTCACTATTCAACGTGAAAATCAAGTCAAGACCTTTCTACCTTTCTACGACTGCTAAGACTGCTATGAGAACGTTATTGATGATGAACTTTCCAACAAACTAAGACCAACTGGCTCTCGTCCAGGTCTATTATATGGACTTCCGAAAGTTCACAAATGTAATGTACCGCTTAGACCTATACTTTCCT